>JANIPM010000006.1:43863655-43875103 GCA_027478405.1 Erythroxylum cassinoides
CTGGCAGAAACTTTGATTGAAAAATTGACCTAGTTAGAGGTTGAAATTGCCTTTAAGTGCTTCATGAAAGTTTTAGACTATGTTTTGATCTTTCCATTGATATAAAGTATGGAATTTTTGGACTATGGAATAGGAAGTTATGATTTTTACAAGTTGTTGTTACTGTTTGGGAAGAGTATTGTGAACAGAAACTTTGAGTGGCTTTTTGACTCCATTAGAGGCCAAATTGATTTTTCTGTCCTTCATAAAAGTTGTAGGTTGCTTTTTGATCTTTCTATTGATATAAAGTATGACATTTTTGGACCTTGGAGCTGAAAGATAGAAATTTTTAAAGTTGAGTTATTGTGTAGGGAGACATTATTTGGACAGAAAGTTTGAGTGGAATTTTGACACCTTTTAGAGATGGAATTGATTTTTGAATTCTTCATGGAAGTTGTAGAGCTTCATTTGAGCTTTCTATTGATACTAAATTTATCAAATTTAGAGTTCGGAATCAAGAGTTGTAAATTTTAGAAATTTCGGTTATATATATGTATATATGAATAAAAAAGCATTTTGTTGTGATATTTAATAAGTAAGAGTATTTAAGGTAATATCAAACTCAAAGTCAAATCATTTCAATTAAGACTTCAATATTATAAACATTAATGACAACAGACTAACATTTGTTTCCTATTCTTGCGATCAAACAAAATACCAAATTATATGTTTGTTGAGACTCTTTTAAAACTTTTGACTTTGACAAAATACTTCTTAATATAAATTTGAATATAAACCTTAAAAAATGAGTTAAAAAGTTGCATCTAGATAATGTAAGTTACATGAAAATAGAGACTAAAAAGTTGCATTTGAATAGAAATTACATGCGACTAAAAAGTTACGTCTGGTTAATTGAAAATAGTGTCAAACAAATATTTGTGACTGAAAAGTTGTATACAAATGGCTTAAAATTGCATCAAAGGAATACTTATAACTGAAAAGTTACATCTTAATAACTAAAAGTTGGGTCGATAACTGAAAATTTGCATCTTGATGGTTAAACGTTGCATTAAACTAATACTTCTGACAAAATTGCACCTTGACGATCGAAAATTATATTGAAGCAAACAAATTAGAATTGAATCTCAAGAATAGAAGACAGATGAACGTTTGACATCTCATGCTCTTCTTTAAATTTAAGGGCTGTAAACCACCACTAAGTAGGTCGCTGTTAAATATTCAATTGTCACTTAAAATTTTTAAATCAGTATATATAGATTTCTTTCCACAGCCACGACCCAACAAAACATATCTGAACATGTGATACCCACTAAAAGTGATCAAAATAAACTTAAAGCTACAAAAATGAAATTATATCTTCAATGTTGCAAATTAAAAATTGTTAGAAAACATTTCACTACAACAAAAGAGTTGGGATATTTCTCCAAGGGAGCTCAGAAGGCCTAGAAAGCCCATCAGTTGATCTCCCTAAGAGAGCTTCTCTCCTCAGCCTTTCTTTTTCCTCGAGTTCCCGCTCTCTCTGTCTCTGCTTCTCAGCAATCTCATCCAATTTTGCCTGGCGTTCAGCCTCCTCTCTCCTTCGAGACTCAGCCTCTGCATGTTTCCGAATATAAATGTCATAAAAGCATAGGTAGATAGAATTCACAAGAGCATTTGTTAGTTCAACAAGGCATCTTATATATGTGATGTATAAAATTAGATAAAACCAGATGAAGAGAGAAAAAAATATTAGCAACGTAACAAACTGATAAAGAATTAATTGGGGGTGAACAGACACAGCAACACAAATCAAATGGTTGAAGAACCAAGACAATAGGTGCAAACTGTAATCACCTTCTCGCTTCCTAGCTTCTTCCTGTTCACGAAGCCTCTCAAGTCTTTCTTCCTCATGCATCACATAGAATATCTTCTTTCTCTGAGCCTCTCTCTCTAGCTTCCTAGCAAGAATCTTTTGGTTGATTCTCTGCTCCCTCTCTTCACTTCGCCGGTCAAATTCAGCTTCACGACTTTTAATCACTTTAACCTGGAATTCTTCCTGTAAGACACAAGGAAAATCAAGTTCATTTAAAATGTCAAAGAGAAACCAACAAGATGAGAGATGTAAAGTAGCCCTCATAGATGGGTTTAATTTTCAGCCGTGCACAAAGTTAGCATTGAACACATACACATTGACTAATTTTGTGAGTGAAAGATCTAGTTGAACACTACCTTATTCTTCAACATCCGAGACAATCTTCGTTTCTCCTTGAGGTCACCTTCATGGCGTTGTCTGCTCTGTTCAACATCTTGCTGCATTTTTGGTAGAAGTAAGTTAAAAGTGCAAAACATCTAAAAAGAGTCTCAACTCAACACTAACAAAACACAGTTACTTGGTAACTAATAACCTAAATTTTACATGTATATTGCTAAATGCTACACATATATAATAACTTGACAAGTACCTGTTGCTCACGTTCATGTAGCAGTTTCTCTTCCACCAATCTTCGTTGATAAGCAGCTTCAATTAATGAAGCTTCCTCTTCTCTTTTTGCCCTTTCCAGATAATCCATTGTTCTTGCCAGTTTCTGCAATTTTTTCTCCATTTCCTGTCTCTCCCTCAGCTGCTCACTCAAAGCCCTTTCCATTAAAGTTTGCTTTGTTACTTTCTCCTGTAAATCAATGGAAATACCAGAGTAAGGACAATTGTAAGCTTGAGTGTAAAAAAACAAACTACCTCTAGCTTTAACTCACTCCTATAATCGGTTTCTTTCCCTTCCTTTTACTATGTTTCTCAGCTTCCTCAAGTAGAGCCCGAGCTTCTTCAAGCTCCCTCTCCTCTATCTCCCGCAAAATCCTTTGATTCTTCCGTTGCTCATATTCAGCAGCAAGTCTCTTCTGCTCTGCCTCTTCTGTTATCTTTTGCAGCTTCAGCCTTCTGGATTCTTCCTCTCGTTCCTTAGCAAACCCCAAAATTTCAATTAAGGAGATCACAATGGGAATATTGCAAAGTTCAAATTGGTATTCAAGCAGTATACCTTTTCCAAAAGTTGGCGCTCTTGTTCTTCTTTTCTCTTTTCAATGATTGATTTTCGAGCTAGAAGCCTCTTGTGTTCATTCTCAACAATCTCCCCAAGACTGGGTAAAATGTCGCCTAGTTTTGATGATTTTTGTGCTCGAGGATATACCATAAACCTTGCTTTGTTAAGGGACTCAGCAAGATTAGTCAACTGATCTCGTAGATCATCAGATTCAAGATCCTACAGTGCAATGAAAGCCATCAAAAAAGGGTTCAAACCTTTGTCTTTATTCACTACAGTGCAGGTTCCTAAACCACTATAATGCATTTATCTAAACACTAGAAAAGTTTGCTTACATATTTACAGAAACAGAATCAATAAGAAAAACATCTGAGGACATAATCAATCACAAAAAGAAATGTTCACGTATGTGAGCTGTGAGGCAACTGTGTCATCATCATACCAGCAATAGGGAAAAGGAACAGTATGAGAGGGGGGACCCATGCATCAAAAAGTTGTGTATAGTTAATGTAGCATACCAAATTACCAAACACTATGATGTTCTTCATGTGGTCAACTTTCATAGCCAAAAAACTATGTCTCACAGCATCAACAGAGATTTTCTCCACCATAGAAAAGTCAAAAAATGGGATCATCTGAGATAAGCGCCCAATAGTCATTGTTTGATAGACATGAGAGACCTAGAAAAGCAATGAAAAAATATGATTAAAAAGAAGGAATACAGTTGCATCAACAAGAAAGCCAGCAGAGAAGAAATACCAGGACCAATCATTTACCTGTTGAAGCAACCTCAGGGTTGCAAGCTGTTCAATAGCAGGAACATATTGCGAAAGTTGGACTTCAGGCACAGAAGAAGCTGAAGAAAGTTTTCCTCCAAGTTTTGAAATTTTTGACAACAAGGGCTCTACCTTTGCTGCCAGATCAAGTGGGAGAAACTCATGCTCCAAAAGATGATAGAGATCTTTAACCTCCTGAGTTGCACAGTTCATTACACCTTTGGAAACCTAAAAGTTAGATAATCCACAACAAATACATCAGATATCCACATTTGACACCATAAATTGTGAAAGCAGACCACACTGCAGGATATACTTGTTATAAGGAAGTCAATCAAAAGGAAGTAATGTCACTCCAAAGTATGTTGGACCTTGAGATACTTATTTTAAATCTGAACCATCTTCACTATTCAATTAATCAAACAGTAACAAGTTTTTGATGGGTGAGAATGTTTTTGCACTCATATATGTGCCGTCTGTGCATCTGAACGTATGACTTATCTACAGATGGATGTGCAATAACAACAAATTTGGACTTACCAATTCAGACAAGAGGGATGACCTTGAAAGCTGCAGATAATATCACCAGAATGAGAAACCAATCATTGATTATACAGTAAATGAATGAAAATGTGAAAAAAAATAAAAAGGCAAATATGATTTGTAAGAATCATATACCAGTTCCCTATTCTCAGGTTTAGGGTCTAAATTGAAATCAATGAGATTAGCGATTCTCAAATTGCGTTCTTTCTCATTTTCAAGCTCCAGGTGGGATGCACCACGTTTATGGTCATGGGGTGCCACAGCTAGTGCAGCCAAAACAACAGATGAGGCTATCAACTGCAAATCCTTTTGGCTCAAGTTCTTATTGAAGCTTTTCTGAAGCGTAAAGAGCTTCATCCATGCATATGCATGATAAAGATGACTTGAGGAAATCCAGAAAACTTCTGTTAACTTGGCATAATAAACAACCATCAAGGATGACTTAGGAGTTTTCTTAACCATACACATTAAACCATGAATATCTTCAATGGACCGAAAAGCTTCCTGCATACAAGAATCAGGGAAGTCAAAAGGCAATAACTTGAACCAATTATGGTAATCAATAGTCAATTTTGGTCAGACACCTAGACATATGACTAGTCTGCACATACAAAAAGTGTCATTCCACATACCTGCCAAAGTTCAAGCTCAGTAGCAATTTTCAGCTGCTCAAATCGTGTATCAAGATACAGCTGCAAGGTTTCTGGGGATGACAGATCAGGTCTGTCCCTTTGGTCTCTATATTTGTTGAGATTTGCTAGGTGATTCCTAATTATCTCACACAATCTCCGGAATTCTGTTGTTCGTTTGTACTGTTTGCAGAATTGAAAGGCTCGATGTGCTGTCATCTGTTGATAACATGTGTTCAGTCAATCTCCACTTCTGCTATCATGCACTAAGAGTGCTCAATTTGCACAATGCAAAGTAGATGGTTATAGTACTGAAACAGGATAACTAATGGCCTGAAAGAATTATCTAAATCATGAAGGGAATGTCATTGAAGTATTACCGCATATAGTGCTTCTAACTTTGAGTTGTTCCGCAATATTTCAAGCACAGTTCTATATGTCTCCCACAAAAACTTGAACCAAGGAGTTACAAGTTCCCGATCAGACCTATCTTTACCCTTTTCTCCACTGACATAACTAAGCATCAGATCCTCTGGTCTTTTATCTGCTTCAAGATCATCAACATCAAGAGCTTCTTCCAGGGCTAGTGCCTGACTACGTGCCTGCTCAGCTTTCTCGGTGGAAAGCTGCATGAAATGCTTGATGACCTCCTCCAAGGAACTAACATTAACTTGTTGACACACAATACGGTATTGTATCAGCCCGTCTTTGGCAAACCTACCTTTCCTCATGTCAACACATAGCTCAACATACTTAAACATAATCCTCTCAAGCGTCTTTTGCCATGCCCGGTACCTCTTTGAGGTAATGAGATTATGAAGAGCTTGCAGGGCATCAAGTTTCTGCCCAACATTAATAAGCTCTGCAACCACACGTCACAAAGCAATACATCCAAATTGCACGAATCAAAAACAGTAAATAAGAATCTACATAAGCAAAAAAGTTGTCCAATGACATTATCCAGCTGTTAACAAATAATCAACCAACCAAGGTTTCTCAATTATCCCAACAACTGAACGCGAAAAAAAGAGAAAAGAAGGGCATCTTGAGTTAAATAACCAAAAGGGCAGATCCAGCTTCATGGTTAACAGAAAAATACAATCAGTAAACATGGAAAAACAAGAACTAAAAACTCAGATGCAAACTCACCTTCAGCCCTCTTCAGAGCGTTCTCTGGTTTGGCAAACGTCGCCATGCCCCCACCAAAAATTAAAAACGCTAAGCTGCTTAAAACAAATGAAGAATGAGTTCGAAGAGGAAAAGAATATGATAACAGTTACAAACGAAGAGATGTTACTGGAAACAGACAACACAAATTCGTAGCATTACCTGAAAGAGAGATCGATTTCCCTTGGGCTGTGTTTGTTTTAGGAGTGGCTGCCGAAGTAGGGATTTTTGTTTACAGAATTGTTAAAAGTGAGAATAAAGCCGTTTTACGATTGGGATTACAATGAGGGCCACATTTTTCATTCGGGTCCAAACATTCCATCACTGGGTTTGGTCATGGCGTTGGAGTCAATTTTAACGAAAGAAATTTGGAGGTTGTATAGATTTGAATTTCCATCTTCAATTTTTGTTCTGTTCTGTTCTGTCTAGTTTCATTTTTACATACTGCAGACACTAACCAAACACTACGTTAGTTACACCAAAAATAAAAGGATGTTTTGAACCGAAATTGTTGACAACTTTTATAGTATTACGTAAATAATGGCTTTTGAATTTTTGTTTAGTGTCAATTTTTATTTTTATCACAATATTATATAAATGTATAACTTAAACTCACTGCTTAAAATATATAATTATTATTTTTATTTGTTTAGAAAATTATTTTTGTTAAGATCTTAAATTAAACTATAGATTTTTGTATAATTTTTTATTTATATCTATAATAATTTAGTACAAATTACATTATTTAGATTTTATTCTTATAATATTATAAGATTAGATATTTGTTAATAATTTTAGTATAAAATTATTGAAATTGCTTGAAGGATTCAAATTTTATATCAACTACATATGTGTGTGATAAAATAACATTTTATCATACTTTTTTCTTAATTTATAATTTTACATGAAATGTCCCACATTCCATTAGCTAATTCTCTCAATTAAGTCTTGAATTCCTAAAATATATTTGTAAGAGTAAACTACAAATTCAGGAAGAAAAATTCCAAGTAGCAATTGGTTTATGAGATCTCTTCATATTTAGATTTGTCCTTAAAATTAAATCATAAACAATCTAATAACTCTTTATTTAGCTTTAATTTTATTTGGGCGCAACTTTAATTTATGTAGAGTTAAAAAAATGGAAATATGATGTGATATGGATAAGAAATAAGAAATATAAGAAAACATGAATCAGAATTATGAAGTAATCAACACACCGAAAAAAAGCCATGCTCTCGTCTCTTTCTAGCTTTCTCATCTTCTCCTCCTTTACAAAGCCATTTCATCATGGGTCAAGTTAATCTTCAGCTAATGATTAGTGGCTTCCTCTTTTATTGTCTTTTGTCTCCTTTGTATTCTTCAGGTTAAGTTTCGCGCTTTTCAACTTGCCTTTTGTTAGTGATCTTTCAGCCTTGTCTCATCTTTCTCTTGCGTCAATTATGGAATTTTTTGATATCTTCCTTATTCCCCTTGTTCCTATATCATCATCCTTCTCTTCATTGCTCTACCCCTTCAGGAGTTCTTTCTAATGGTTGCCCTTCCATTGGTCTCTTTATGTTACCATTACCTTTTTCCAAAATGGTGTTTTAAAAAGCTTCTTACTATTACCCTTGCTTTTCCCTTTTCCATCGCTGACTTGCTTGTTAATATATGCATATTTGACTATATTTATATAATCATATTTGATGTATATTGCTTGATATTTTGCAATTTTATTATACATTTGGTACTTAATTTACTCCAAGTGTATTTATAGGTAATAACTATCTTTATGGATCAAAAGGAGAAGCATTCAAATAAAAAATGCAAGATAAAACAAAGTTTTGAAATAAATTAAAGATAAACGGTCATGTCTGTGCCTGTGTAAGTATCATAGCCTGTGCAAAGTCGCAAACTCTAGAGATTTTAGAATAATAAAGGCACCCTAGCAAGAACTGTTTTGTGGTTCAAGGGAATTCTTAAATCTTAAAGCTAGGATCATTACAATGACTTTGTAAACTAGGTTGCAACATAAGATGGGATGAAAATCTTGTAAGCAAGAGGGGTAAAGAATGTTACATTAAATCCATCGGGGCTAATTGCCTTGTTTGATTTAAAACTATACAAAACCATCTTACCTTTATATAGGGTGACTTGTCTGGTTAATAACGAGTAAGATTCTTCATCCATTATAGAATCTATAAATTCTTTCAGTCCCCAAATTGAGGAGTTACAGTGAGAAGAAGTGTCAGTAGCCTTTTATAATAGTTAAAGCACATGTTCTTCATGTCTATTTATTCCCTAGACAGGCTGCTTTCAGCATTGATGAGAACATTAATTCTATTGGAGTTCATATGAGCAAGTAGGGAGTTGAAGAAAAAAATAATATACTTTTCACTGTCTTTAACCCATTGGATTGTGGGCTTTTGCATATAGGAAGACTTATGGTGTGTTAGGTTTTGAGCATAATTCTTGTGGGCCTGCTCCTCCTAGATCTTAATTAATAGGATTCTTATAGAGTTAAGATTGGCTAAAGATGAGAAACTCCTTATTTGATCTCAGCTAGGTTGCAGTATCAAGGTAAGCCTTTGTCTTGGGAGCTTTGATTCCCTCTTTCATTACTTTGAGCTTAGACACAAGCTAAAAAGCTTTACATCTTGTGAAAGATTTATTAAAGCCTTTCCTAAAAACTATATGGAAGCCATCTAACTGCAATAAAAAATTGTAAAACCACAAAGGGAGCCTTTATGTGGTTGATGGTTGTCACTCTCTTTATCTTAATAGTCAACTGATAAAAACACATCAAGGGATCAAATTGGGCAAAGGTAACTAAGGACTCATTAAGGCACATGTTTCTAGAGCTTTGTCTAATTTTTTCCTCATAAATTCCTCTAAGGTACCTATTATTTTCATTCCTTCAACTTCATCATGCTTAAGAGTACAATTTAAGTATCTAACTAAAATTTGATATGATTGGTTGCCAAAAATTGGTCTTTATCCTCAAAGGAGGGTTGGGGATAATGCCTTTGAGAAACATAAAAAATACTCGTGATTAAATGACTTTAGAGAATTGTAAATAATAAACAAACTATATAGATTAAATGAATACGTACATATTACTTAAAGAATGATATCTTGTGGAACATTTAGCAGAAAAAATCTATTTATAGACTATGGTTCATATCCTTAAGCTACAAGATAAGATAAGATTAGAAGTTTAAAACAATTTTGTAGATAAGGCTTATACATTTTTCTAATATAATAATTAGTGACAAAATGACCCTCCAGATATAATAGCATAATTACATTCATTGAGGAATATCATCCCCTACAATGTACTGTCAAAGAGGTATTTTTAGAAGTAGTCATAATCACCTAAAATTAATTTCAAGATCCTCAGTGATTGATCATATTCTGAGAATGACTTTTATTCTCAACAAGGAAGATTTTATACACTTGAGCAAAACTATAATAGGTATGCACATGAATTCACTATGTAGATCCTTTTTAAGGTCTTATGCTTCAAAAGTGCTTTAGTATAGACTATTGTGGTTTAATCATGCTCATCCTTAAACATCATTCATTTTGTGGCTTACAATTAAAGTAAGGTTAACCACCCTAAAAAGGAAAACCAGATACCTCAACATTACAAGGCTTTGTATATTGTGTAAATATGAAAATGAAACATTGGATAACCTATTCTTCAATTGTTGCTACTCAAAATACCTTTTGGGAAAACATCTTACAACTTTGCAATCTCATGGTTGCATAGGGAAGCTAGCAGAACATTATTCAAAATGTAAAAAGCTACAAACTTAGGAGATATCTTGGTATTCATAATCTCATTAAGTTATATAGTATATAACATATAGAATGGGCAAAATCAAAGGCTTTTCCTTAACCAAAATATGCAAACGAGTATCTTGCTCAAAGACCTAATTGGAAGGATAAGATTGCACTTGGTAATTCATTAAATACATCATAATGATCCTTTCACTACTAGCAATTAGAGACTCCCTTTAGGTACTCTAAGAGAAAAAGGATTATTTAAGTTCAAATAAACATAAATAAAGCATTTTGCTAGTATATTTACTTTAGTTCCAAGAATTTCTTGTTTTTTTATCCATTGAACAATAAAGAACTTTAGAAATACTTACTTGTTTAATCATTAAGTAGTAGCAACTAATGATGTGAATACCGTACCGTAGTCAAAAAATGGTACCGGTACGGGTGTTGTGGGTATTGGACAAAAATACCAGTCGGTATCGGCTATTTTCGGTCAGTACCGATCAATACCAATCATATCGGATAATTTCAGACGATTCCATAAAAAGGAAAAACTACGAGGACCAATTTGCAAATTTTCAAATTTCTAACCCTAAAAACTGACCCCCCCCTTATCCTTACCTCTCATCTCTCTCTCGCGCGCCTCACTCACACTCACCGTCTCTCTCTCTCATTCTCGTCGTTGTGGTGTCACCGCCTCAGCCTCGTCCTCCCTCGCTCATCCTCCTTTGTCGTGGTCTCACAGTCTTCATCAGTTCATCTTCAACCTTCCTTCACGTTGCCTGAAGACGCCACCGCCCGCTACAGTCATCATCGTCGCAGCTGATGTCCATCGCACCATCTCACACCGCACCAGGTACGACCGCTCACCGCATCGTCGCCTCACCGAACCACCGCACCTTGTTTTTGGGTGTGTGTTTTTTTTGTCATTTTTCAAAATTTTCCTACTTGACTTAATTTTTTATTGTGTTGGATGATGGATTTCTGAAAGTTGGATGATAGATTTCTGATTGTGATTGTTGAATGCTAATGGTATTGGGGTTGCTTGTATTTCTGAATTGGTTGGATTGGTTAGACTGGTGATTTTGGTGTTGAGTTGAATATTGAAGTTGAAATTGGGTATGCTGCTGTGCTGACGGTATTGATTAATTCTATTGAAGCCTTGAAGTTGAAGTTGTTGAAGGGGTTTTGTCTTGTGATTTGTATTTTGTCACGGTGTTGGATAATTGGAGTTGGGTGTATACATACTATATAGCGTATTTAGTGTATATGAATATGTTAGATTTGGATTGTTGAAGTTAATGATCATGATGTATTGTTGAAGTTAATTATATATTTGTGATTTGGAAATTGGAAATGGGTATAGTTGTTGACTGTGAAAAATTGAAAATTGGAAATGAAAGTATCCTATCCTATAACTTCTGTTTGGTATTGGATTTGGACCATTGGTTATCAATTGAAAATTTGAAATTCCTTAATTTTATGTTATAATTATAAATAATTATCTTGTTAGAACTTAGAACTTTAGAAGTTAAATGCAATTGATATATG
>JANIPM010000006.1:43971250-43986370 GCA_027478405.1 Erythroxylum cassinoides
AGCACATGACTCATACCATGTGTGCACAACTGACCACAAAAGGGATTAATGTAAGTCGCAAGATCTCATCTTACATTGTGTAAGACCCTTAAGGTTAAGAAGAACCTCATAATATACCATTATGACTCTTGTTTCATTCTTGAGAATTGAATTTAAGGTTTGTTACTTTAGGTTTTTGAAAAAAGATCATGTAAGATGCGATCCTATAGAATAATTCTAGGAAAGCAAATTAAATTTAATTCAAAAGAGAATTAAGAACAGAGGAAGATCATTTATTTATTTATTTATTTTATCATTGGCTCACATGAAAAGTATTCATTGATGGCCATCATCTCTTTAGTAGAGAACTTGAATACAGTCATGACATATGAAACTAAAAGAGATCAAAGAAAAGTGAAAATGTGAGTTATGATATAGGGTATAACATAAAATGTCTACTCAAGGACACATAAGTCCCATGATCAATTTGCTAATTAAGATGTCTTATACTCCTAACAGATATATGGCACTGTGCTCTCATCGTATGCTGGTCACACTGGTTATTGAACAAGTATGAGCATTGCAAAGTTTGTTTTAAGATTAAACCCATCATGTGTGAGTGGGAGATATGAGTCAATTTTACACCCATGAAGGGTATAATAGTCCTTAGACTCTTGGAATAACTAAAAAGAGTAGTTATCTGAAAAAGGCAACGTTATATATAGTTAGATATATACATCTGTGTTGGAGGGTTGCTTCTTCTTCTGTGCGTTAAGTTTCTAAGTTTCTTCTCTGCGAAAAGTTCTAAGTTTTTTTTTAATCTTCAGAAAAATAAAAGCATCTCAAAGAGAAGAACAAAAAACAAACAACTCTTCTGACTTCGGAAAAAAATAAAAAAACTTAAAGAGAAGAAACAAAAAATGAAAAACAATGTTGTCTTTATTTTGTTTTAAAGATCATGTAATTTTTCCACTGTCAACAAATATCTTCCTAACACTCGTGAAAGAAGAAACAAAATAAAAAACCAACTTGGTTTGGATTATAAGAAACAGAATGAGGAAAAACATAAACGTAAAACAGATATATGATATAGCAAGACATATCATATCACAAAACACATATTTCTCCATACATCAAGCATAAAAAAAATAACCTGCTCTTTGCTTCTTCTTCTAAAATCAACAGAAAACAAAAAAAGAGGACACAAACAATAAACGAAGTTTTTCTACAATTAAAGTGGTGAACAATTCTTTAATCGGTGGAATCATAACACGAATTCAAGTATGTAATTCTTTGTTTTATATGCATATGAATGATCCTGTTTAACATAATCTTTGTGATTATGTTTTATCATGTTTTTTCTGTTTATTTCTAACAGGTTAATCGTCACTAATTAATTATATATGATCTATAGTTAATAGGGAACCTAAATCAACGATTTCTCAAATAACAAGGATAAAGGCAACTCTATAAAGGTTTTAATAAAATAATAATATAAATAAGTTATCTATCACATCCATCATATAACTTTATATGATTATAAAATCTTAAAACTAGAGCCTTAAAAGGAAATAGCAACTTGAAATAATATAACTCTAACTAATTAAAACATGAGTCTGGCATTGATTGCAAATTGAATCTTGACACTAGTTTACTTTTAAAACTTTAGTTTGCAAAATCCTAAAAAAGATTGACATTGATTTACTTATTTGTTTGGTGTTGATTACATTTTATAACTGCAATCTCTAGCTTCTTTTTGGTATTTGGCTTGAACATCTCATAAGTTGCATAAACCCATATTTATGCCTTCCCTGGGTAGAAACCTATATCGCTTAAGTCCTTGCTTAAGCCCCATTATATTATTTAGTTTGCAAAAAAAAACCTTTAGTAAATAGTTAAATTATAAGTGAAATTTTAAAGGAACGCATGTGGGAGTGCTTCCATTAATTCTCTATTGTAGGTCCATTATGAATAAAAACTAAATAAAAGTTCATCAAAATACAATAAGGTAAATAAATAGGAAACATTGGTGATAAACATCAAGTATATCATGAACGTGATACAAGGTCAATATAAACACCTCATTAGGCAATTTGGTAAAGTAAGGGATAGGTTGGAGAAGCATGAATTTGCCATATCTAGTCTATAATAGAACTCCTTAATTCCTATAAGGATGGATGATTTTGAGGCTTATAATGATTTCAATTGTGCTGGAAACTACTTAGAAGTGTTAATCTTAAGGGGATGTAGAGAAGTGAGAGGTGGAAGAGGTAATAGAATAGGAAGATAAGGAAGGAACATATTTATGATGGGTTATGAAAGAGGGTATAAAGAAAGGGTGGACAATAATATAGGTATTATTAAGAAGACATTATCATCCTTTATAGGAAAGATAAGCCCAAATGCCTACTTGAAGCAGGAGAAATATGGTGAGTTAGTGTTTGATTGTTATAAGAAAAAGGTTAAATTGGTAGTTGCAAAGTTTAGTGACTATGTTATGAAGGAAAGTAGGGATACAACACTAGCTCATTTCATTTATGGACTAAATTTGGACATTCTTAATGTTGTATAGTTACATCATTACACAGAGTCAGAGGATGTCATTCACATGGTCACAAAGGTATAAATATAACTCTAAAAGAGGCCTATTAATTATTTTGATATCTTTACTACAGGTTCTTTACCATGGAGCAAATCATTGATTTGAAAAATTTCTAAAGATAAAAATGAAGTAACCAAACTAAAAGTACAAGCACCAAGTAGAGAGAAAAATAAGACCAATTTCACTAAAACAATTAGGAATATAGTTATCAAATGCTTCAAGTATTTAGAAGAGAGCATATAACTTTTCAATGTCTTAAAAAGGAGCTGATAATGTTAAAGGGAGATGGAAAATATATGTTTAAAAGTGAAGAGGAGGCGATTAAGGATAAGGCTAGCTTAGAGGATGTTAGTGATGATGAGTGTACTGAGAGGTTTGATGTAAAAGGAAGAATGTTAATCACTAAAAAGGAATTAGTATACATATATAAGATGATAATGTGAATGACCAACAAAAAAACCTCTTCTATACTAGATACACTATCAATGATCGAGTGTATAATAAAATTATACATAGAGAGATATGTGTTAATATAGCCAGAGTAAAGTTGATAAAGAAAGGGATGTCAACTATGAAACACCCTAAACCATACAAATTACAATTGTTAAATAAGGGTAGTAAGGTTAGGGTAATAAAATAGATGTTGATTTCTTTCTTAATTAGGAATTACAAAGATAAGGCAATTTGTGATTTAATTCTTATGCAAGCGGGATACATTCTTTTAAGTGTTTTTGACATTGATAGGAGAGTTATGTATGATGAGTATAGAAATAGATGTTCTTTTGTCATGACTGAAAAAACAATCAATCTTTATTGTATTATAATCAAAACAGGTTTATGAAGATTAATGTAAGATTTATCAAAGTGACAGAAAAAGATTTAGGGGAAAGAAATGAGAGCAAATACCAAAGGAAACTTTAAAAGCTTTGGGTAAAACAAAAATAAGAGAAAGTTTTGAGCTTAGTAGTAAGGGTGGAGGATGTGAGAGATGCATTATTGGCATATATTTTTTTATTTTCAAAGAGTCTTTCTTTTCTTATGATGTTGATGCTAATGTATTTTTTCTAATGGTGTCATGTAAATTTTACAAGAATTTAGGGATCTCTTTCAAGAGCATATTTCTAGTGATTACTCCCTATAAAAGATATCGAGTACCAAATAAACTTTATTTCAAAAGCTCAAATTCCAAATTGACCAACATATAAAACAAATTTGAATGAGAAAAAGTGATATAAAAGCAAGTAAAGAAATTCTTGTAGAAGGGCTATATGAGAGAGAGCTTATGCTCATATGTTGTTCCTATTTTGTTAGAATTAAAGACGAGTGTAATATGAAGAATGCGTCTAGATTATTATATAATCAAGAAAATCACTATAAAGTATAGACACCCTATCGTTAGTTTAGATGATATGCTTTATAAGCTTTTTGGTGCATATTTACTCTTTAAGATTGATTTAAAATATAGGTAATATTAAATTAGGATTAGAGAAGGAGATGAATTGAAAAATACTTTTTAAATTAAGCATGGATTTTATGGGTAGTTATTGTTTGATTAATGTACCTAACACCTTCATAAGGTTAATGAACCATATTTTTCATAAGTTTTTAAACACGTTTTTAGTTAAATAGTTTAATAATAATCTTGTCTATAATAAGACCTTGGATGAACATGCTAAGTATTTAGGAAAGATTTTGCATGTGCTTAGGTAAGAAAAGTTCTTTGCAAATTTAAAGAAATATATTGTTTTCTACTAACTATGTTATATTTCTTAGTTATGTGGTAAGTGCAAAAGGAATAAATATAAATGAGGAGAAAGTGAAAGCTCTTAAAGAATAGCCAAAACCTAAAAACATAAATGATGTTAGGAATTTCCATAGGTTGGTTAGTTTCCATAGGAAATTTGTAAAAAAAATTAGCATAATTGTTGCACTTTTGCATGTAGGATTTAAGTTGGGTGAAGATCAAAAGAAAGCCTTTAACTTATTGAAAGAGAAGTTAAGTTTGACTCCTTTGTTAGCTTCCTTAACTTTGTCACTTCTAATTTCCAAAAAAAAACTATGTAAATACCTTTGCGAATAAATATGATGATTAAAGTATATAAATTGGGATTATTTTGATGTAAGCAAGAAAACCAATAGCATACTTTAGCAAAAAACTTATTAGGGTAGCTTTGAATTGTTCAATTTATGATAAGAAGATAAATGCATTGACGAGGGCCTTAGATATTTGGAAACACACTTATGACCTAAGAAATTTGTGATATATAGATTTAAATATGCTTAAGGTTAAAATAAGTTGAGTAAGAAACATTCCAAGTGGGTGGAGTTCATTGAGACTTTTCCATATGTGGCGAAGTATAAGCAAGGTCAGGAAAATATGGTAGTTGATACCTTATCTAATAGACATACTTGGTTGAGTACTTTATATTGATGTTAATATGTTTAAAGTATGCAAGGATTCTGTATTTAGATTGTTTTATAGGCATAGAGGGTATATATTTAGAGATAACTGAATATATATGCCTCATAGCTCCTTAAGAGACTTGATTATGAGAAAGTTGTATAAGAAAGACTTAATAGGACACTTTGTAGTTTAAAAGAGTCTAGAAATTTTAAAAGAGAACTTCTTTTGGTCACATATGAGGAGAGATATAAAGAGTGTGTGTGAGAGATGTGTTATTTATAGGTAGGTCAAATATAGAGTATAATCTTATAGCTTATATACACCTTTACCTATACTTAGTGAGTCGTAGGTAGATCTTTTGATAGATTTTGATTTAAGGATACCAAAGTCTAGAAGTGGTAAAGATTAAGCATTTATAGTGGTTGATAGATTGTCTAAAATGTCACATTTCATTGCACGTCTTAAAACTAATATTGCAATCTACATTGAATTATTTTTCAAGGAGATTATTAGATTACATGGAGTTTATAAACTATTGTGTTAGATAAGGATGATAAGTTTTTGAGTTACTTTTAGAAGACTTTACGGTGGAAACCAAATTATTATTTTTACAACTTTTCATTTATAAATCAATGTTCAAGTCGAGGTGGTTCATAATACTCTAGCATATTTGTTACATACTATTAGTGGTAGGGTTTTTGGGACTTGGGAGGAGTCTTTATCTTTTATTGAATTTGTTTATAATAGAACTATCTATAGCACTACGAATGTGACTCTATTTAAGATTGTTTATAGATTTAATTCATTATCTTTTGTAGGTCTTCTGCATATTCCTTTTGATGAAATAGACAACTTAGATGATAAAAAAGAAAGGTGAATTAATGAAGAAGCTTTGTAAGAGGGCAAGGTTGAACATTAAGAAGAAGACCCAACAATAAATTAAGCGAGCTAACTGGTGATATATAAACCCAGAAATTCTTAGGTAAGAGAGGTTTCCAAAAAGTAGAAATCTAAGTTGTAGTCAAGAGGAGATAAATCGTTTCAAGTTTTCTAAAATGCTAACAAAATCAATTTTCCAAGTAGTAAGTATGGTGTTTATATTACCTTCAATATTGTTGATTTATTTCCTTTTGATTTTGTAAGTGAAGATATTGATTTAAAGATGAATCTTTTCAAGGAGGGGAATTGATGGGAATTAGGCTTCTTGAGGAGGAAAAATGATGGAAATCAAACATCTACTATTCAAGTATTGAAAGTTACTATAGATCTATTAAAGAATATTAAAGGACCATTGATATAGAGCAGAACAAGGCCAAAAAAGCCCTTAACAACTTAATGTTGGATCTCTCCACGAGGAGTGAAGCTTTTCTACTTCATGAGGATGAAGTTAGACCTATAATATTGATTTAAGTAAAGGAATAAGTTAATGAATGTGGCTATAACACGTAATTAGTGTCAAACTTTTGAAGGTTATGAAACATACTATAATCGATGCCAGAGTTATACGAGTGTCAAGCACTAATCTTACATTGGTTTTGTAGATGGGAGAAATGGAAAAAAAATTAATATTAAGTTAAGCTTATAATTGATGTTAAACTCATCACAGTATTCATGTATAGACTTATATAACAAAATCATTGTCGACTTTAGAAGTTAAACTAACTAGATTTGTGTTTTTATTAGCTTTAATATTTTGAATTTTTGTTTAGACAGTAATTAACTTACTTTTCAAACTTATTTCTTTCATAATTAAATTTTATTAAGATTATTATTTCCTTCTAAGATTTTAATTTTATGGATTTATACCTATAAAAGGTTTTCTTATTATTTTAATAGAGAACTTATGCCTTTGTTTAATCAAATTACCTTGGAAAAGGTCCTCTTCATCCTTGTTCTTATTGAAGTTCTTGTTTTAGATTTTTTGATAACTAATGATCTTATTTAACTTACTAGTGACAATCAATTATAGAATCTTATCACTCTCATTCTTCCTTAATACGAGTGTGGCAACTCATATCCTTCTTTTGCATTTTTATTTGTATTTCTTGAATTTCATGATATAACAGTTCTTATTCCTATCACACTAATATTAGATCTTAATAATCCTATTAATGAGGGTTATAACACAAACCCTCATGCTAAAAAATTTTTAAGCTTTAGTGTCTCTTTATAATGATCTTTATTTAGGATGATGTGATTAATACACTTGATACGAATTGCCTTTTTTTTTTAAGATGATGAGTGTTTCATAAACATAATATGGTTTATCTGGCATTGTTGATACCTTAAATTCTTGACTACTCTAATGTACTTATCACACTATAGTTTAGATGGTTATTTAAGTCCATATAAAGACATCTTGGGTTTGTAAACTTTGTTACTAGTGATAGAATTGTTAAAGTCATAAGGCATTTCCATGTAAACTTCTTTTTTTTAAGTCTCTATTAAGGAATATGTTAGTTCCTAATGTCATCCAAAAATGGCGTGAATTAAGTGTTTACAAAATTGAACACATTTTCTAACCAATAAACTCAATTTAATAACAATTAATATATATATATATATGTGTGTGTGTGTGTGTGTGTGTATATATATACATATATATATATATAGATTGTTTAACATAAATCAATCAAACAATTGAAAAATGATTTAAAGGGGATAAGAAAGAGAGAATTTAAATTGATTTATAGTGGTTTGATAAATAACCATTTCGTATGTTAGTTCCTAATGTCATCCAAAAATGGGCTGAATAAAGTGTTTACAAAACTAAACACATTTTCTAACCAATAAACTCAATTTAATAACAATTAATATATATATATAGGGATTGTTTAACATAAATCAATCAAACAATTGAAAAATGATTTAAAGGGGATAAGGAAGAGAGAATTTAAATTGATTTATAGTGGGTTGATAAATAACCATTTCGTATGTCTACTTAGTAAAGAGGAACCTTTTTAAAATCTTTCTCCAAGGTCAAAAGGAACCTTAAAGTCACTTTGAACACACCCAAATATAATGAACAAGAACTCCAATGGAAGATTACAACTCACATAAGCTCACTTTATCATTATGATAATATCAAAAAGATTCATTTACACAAATACAACACAATGATGCTCAAATAATTGAAAAATACCTAGCAACATGTATAAAGGACATATAAATAATTCTTGATACTAAAACTAATGAAAGAACACATGTTTATAGGGTTTTGAGACCTTTAACAACCACCAGAGCCAAAAATTAGCCCTTATATTGACTATTTACAAAATATTGATTGACTAGGATCTAGGATAACATATTAGTTGATTAGTGTCCATTGAATGCACATATTCACTAGTTTTTCAATCACTAGAGAAACTGGTTAACCGATAGGAATATTATTCAATCAATGCATCCACCAATATTACAAAAACTTTTGGTACATCAACTTTAATAACTTTAATCTATATCAATCAATCACAAACATAAATAAGTCAACTGTACCCTCAAAAAAATATTATTTTAACAACTTCAAATGCTTTAACCCAATTTGTTTAATGAAATTACGATATAAACACTTTCGAAAATGTTCCTTAAAGAGTGTTTAAAACATCAAAAGGTTTGTCTATTAAAACCAAAAGTTTCAATGTCTTTGATATTCCATGTTCTTCTTTTGTTCTTGACTTGGTCTTCATTTTTAAGATGCAAAGTTCATCTTTCCTTTTTTCAACTATATGAACTATCTTCTTGAGATTATGGTATTTTTCTCATATTCTTTCTTATCAAAATAATAAATCCATTAGGAGTACTTATATTTTGTTATCATTAAAACATCTATTCTAACCTCCTTTAGTTCAACAGAATGCACTGTTCATATTAGGTTAATATAATTTTTAGAAGCAAGTGATAGAAGTATTTAAAGAATATTAAGTTTATCTGTAGGGAAAATGTCTTCTAGTAATCAATTTTATAAGGTTGAGTGAATCCTTTATCTAAGAATTGTCCTTTCAATTTGTTCACAGAACCATTAGTATTGTGTTTGAATATAAAAAATCCATTTACAACCAACTAGTCTTTTCCTATTAGTAATTCAAAAATCTTCCAAATTTGATTCTTTCTAAAAGTATGAAGTTCTTCCAAAATAGTCTTCTTCCACTTTGTTTATAATCATGTGTCAAGTCTTGCTCTTTTCCTCCTTATGTCTAATTTTGCGTATAATAAATACAAATTTGAGATAAAGGTGTTTTGAGTCTTATTTATGGATAAAGTTATAGTTAAGTGTTTATACTATATTTTGACAGGTGATTTAGTGTGTTTTTAGGTATCGATTATATGATTATTGCATATATAGGCTTAGAATTATGTTAATGTGAGTGTTTATTTATATTCTAAGTGTTTGTGTGATTTAGAGCATGTTTTCTTTCTTATTTATATGTTTCTTGAGGTGTTTGATGTGTTTGTTAACATTAGAAATTATATAGGTGAAGAACAAGAGATTTGGATGTGCATAGAGTTGCACAGGCTAGGTCACGATCATGACATCATGACATGGGAGTCGTGATCGTGACTACATTTGCATGATCATGATAAAGAACAAATTATAGAGGCTTCCCAGGCACGATTTTTTTTCTTATTTGTTTTAGGGTTTGGGTCCATTTTTGGAGCTGATCAAAGGGTAAAAATCCTAATTACACCCCTCATACCCTTTAGTACTATTGCCTTATGAAGCTTAAAAAATAGAGCCGCCATCTTATGGAAGTGGATCAAACAAGGAAGATCAAAAAGAATGTCCAAAATTCCAACTTTCTAGATCAAGCTCCAAACTGAGTTTTTCTTTCTTTCCTTTTTTTATTTTCATCAAACTTTATATGTCTACTAAATTCTTAGATGTTTATTACATTCGCGATGTTCTAATTTCCATATTTGGGTTTATTTTGAATTTATTTTGTGAACTTGATTATTATTGAATCAATACAAAATTTTGGTGCTGTGATAATTATGTATTTCATATTTTGGCAATAAATCGAGAGAGTGAGTCAAAAGTAATCTAATTAAATTCTGCAACAAGAGTTAGTAGTTTAATAAGTCATGTGATTATCAAATCAACCATCATTCGAATAGTGATCTTGTGTGAGAACTTGATTATCCAATAAATAACGTCAGATGTAGTTGAAAACATTAGGACAGTTTTATGAATCGAGAGGTTGCAAAAATCTGAAATTTTCGTATTTAATTAGGGTTAATTGATTAGTTCTTAAGAGAGAATAATCAATCTTGTAGGAAATCTAGGATCAACACATAATTGGTTCAACAATAGTTAAGGGAGCAAAATAATAAAAGAATAAATCCTAAGCATTCATCCTTGATCAACCTTACATTAAATTAGCAACTCACTTATTATTTGTTATTTGCTTGATTTTATTTAATTGCTTTGATTTCTGTTATTATTTTTCACTCATATCATATTTTATTATCTTATACAAAGTTAGGTTCAATTCCTTTTAGCTTGTTCCTCATGGGATCAATACCTTTGGATAATACAACTTACGATTCTTCTATTTGTTGGTATTGAGAGTTTTATTATATATAAAACTTACTCAACATTGAGTAGCAATTTTAATTTTGACTTTGATTTTAATAAAATGGCTTATAAAGAACTTAATCTCAAGATATAAGACAAGAACATTAATTATGATATAACTTTGAGTTAGTTGTTAAGGAATAAGTTTTTAATGCTTAAAGTTTATGTTTGCACATGAGGTTCTCCCTTAAATATTGGGTTTATAGTAAAGTTAATGCTAAAAAAAAGTGATATCTATGAAGTTTCAAAACTTTCAAGTCATAAGACAATAATGTTAGACATGAAAAGGAAACAATATACATATCTATTACGATAAAAACAAAATTGCAAAATTTCGATCTCATACCTCCGACCATTGATGTTGAGAGATTCAAATGGGTATGGGATCTTCTAAGCTTTTAACAAATGCAATCAGATGGTGTATGCAAAAAAAATGCCAAGTTTAGGGACCCAATAACCCTTCACAGATGTTATATTCCTTATTGCCTTCCATCAAAACAACAGAAAGAGATTACAATTCACAGTGGAAGGTCATAAGGTTTCAAAATGAATAGAGATGACCTATCATAAGGAAACTATTGGGTAACCAACGGATAACAGTCTCCTACTTAGGTCGTAGATTTAATCTAAAAGTCATGAAACCTCTACTTAATTAAAGAAACCAAATGCACGAATCATGACAATAAGTCCTCTATCATGATGCATCCTATTTCTTATTCCACTTTAACTGAATGAATAAACCTTTATGTTTATTCTAGATCCATAATAGTTGTGATTCTCAAAATAAAAAATGGGTAAACCAAAATGAGAAATCAACAAAATTAATAAGAGTTTCTTGAAAATACATAAAATGAATCACATAATGAAACTGAGCCCTACTCTAGCAACATGATTCTTAAAACTCTTTGATGACATGCCTTTTGTTAAAGGATCAGCAATCATTAACTCACTGCTAATATGTTGAATGACCACTTTGATCTCTTTGACATGTTCCTTAATGGCTAAATACTTAATGTCGATGTGTTTACTTCAATTACCACTCTTATTATTTTTAACCAAAAAAACTACAGTTGAATTGTCACAATACATTCTTAATGGCTTAGAAATGGAATCTACAATTCTAAGCCTAGATATGAAACTCTTTAACCATACACCATGTGAGGTAGCCTAACTCAGCCTCCATGGTAGAAGTAGCAGTCAAAGTCTACTTTGAACTCTTCTAGGATAAGGCTCCACTGGCAAACATAAACACACATTCAGATGTTGACCAACAAAGTTCGAATCTGAGTAACCAACTACTTCGAGATTATCAATTTGTCTATACATAAACATGTAATCTTTAGTCCTTTGAAGGTACCTTATCACCTTTTTGGCAGCTCTCTAGTGATCTATACCTGAGTTACTCTGATATCCTCCTAACATTCCAACAATAAGTACAATCTCAGGTCTTGTACAAATTTGAGCATACATTAGGCTCCCTACTATAGAAGCA
The DNA here is from genome assembly GCA_027478405.1 of Erythroxylum cassinoides. NCBI lineage: Eukaryota > Viridiplantae > Streptophyta > Magnoliopsida > Malpighiales > Erythroxylaceae > Erythroxylum > Erythroxylum cassinoides. The sequence goes on from JANIPM010000006.1 coordinate 43,983,297, forward strand.
TATGGAATATTTTTCATTTGTTCCCTTTTAAGCTCATTTTTTAGGCATTGGTTCAAATTGAACCTATCGCCCTTCACAATAGGTGCTATACTCAGTAAACAATCTTTCATCCGAAATCTTTCTAAGACCTTATTGATATAAGGTTCTTGGGATATACCCAAATGTATTGAGATTTGTCCCTATAGATCTTAATGCCAATGAAATAAGATGCCTTACTCATATCCTTCATATCAAAATTCTTATAAAGAAATTATTTCACCTCATATAGCAAACCCTTGTCATTGGTGGCAAGTAGAATATCATCCATATATAGAATAAGGAAACAAATTTTACTTCCACTAACTTTCTGATGTATGCATTGATCCATGATATTCTCTACAAAACCATATGAAGGGATGATATCATGAAATTTAAAATAACATTGACAAGAGGCTTGTTTCAATTCATATATGGATTTCTTAATCTTACATATCAAATGCTTACCATCACTAAAGGAGAATCCTTCTGCTTATTTCATATAAACCTCTTCCTCTAAGTCTCCATTTACAAACATTATTTTCATATCCATTTGATATAATTCCATATCAAAATGGGCAACTAATTCCATAATCACTAGTAAGGAATCCTTCTTAGATTCAGGAGAAAAGGTCTTTATGTAATTGATTCATTCTTGTTGAGTAAATCCTTTTGGCAACAATTCTATCTTTAAATCTTTTTTTTGGTAATTCAGTAAAAAAATTTACTAAATACAAATTTACTAAATACAAATTCTAGCCTATCAAAAGGGCTTCCGTAATACAAATTCATAGGAACCAAGAGCAAGGCGTGGAAGAAATACTACCAACACCACTCCTTTATAGATTGCCTACCGAAAAGCCTAAGAAAGCTAGATCTACTGCCCAGTTACATAATTTCACCAGCAAGCATAGCAATAACACAAAATGTCCAACAATTATATTCCAACCCCAAAAAAAACCAAAACCACAATCATCATAACTAAACATGAAGATGTAAGAAATTCCTTCTATTTTCCTTGTCCACGATCATGGTTGCCTTCTGCTCAGATAGCTTTATGAACAGCACCTCTGTAGGAAATGGTTCTCCTCCTGGTGACCTGCCTATTATAGGTGTGAAGGAAGTATATAAACTCCTCCTCTTTACCCCTGATATGTCAAGAAAAACCTCCACTTTTGTCAATAAGAATAAAATAAAACACACACATAGTTATCTTCTCTCGGTGTTTAAGCGGAGATGCTCCATAACTTGTAAGATCACTCATGAGGTAAAACTCCTTAAATCCAAGGCTTCATCTTTGAAGGTAACTGTGTTAGATGCTATAAAATTCATCTCATCTACTATAGCATTGTATCATAATTGAGATTCACTGCAACTCATAGCTTGTGAAAATGTTTTAGGGTTATTTTCGACTCCAATTTTATAATCAACTTCTTATAAATACAAAATATAATCACTAGGTATTGTTGATTTCTTCAGTTGATCTTCTTAATGTTGTATTAGCGCCCTCTTGTAAATGAGCTTATACAACTAGCTTCTCAATAACCTCTAGTGATTGTTGAACAATTGGATATACTATATTGTCATCAGTAGTTTGAGGAACTTCAATGATTAGTTGTTCAACACCCGTTTGACTTTGAGGCATGCTATGAATGACAAACAATCTATTACTTGAAGTAGGAGTTTGTATTTCATAGTGATCCTTATCAAAAACTAAATCCCAAGATTGATCACTCCCACTAATCAAATCATTCTAGAAAAGCTTTGCCTTTCTTGATTCCACAAACTTAGTAGTATGAGATGGACAATAAAATATGTAACCTTTAAACCTTTTGGCATATCCAATGAAATAACCAATTATAGTCCTCAGATCCAGTTTCTTTTCTTATGGATTATAAACTCTTACTTCATACGGGCATCTCCAAACACGTATACGTCGCAAACTTGATTTCCAACCTTTCCATAACTCAAATGGTGTTTTTGAAACAACCTTGGTTGGAACTCGATTTAATATATACACTATCGGTTTAAAAGTTTCAGCCCATAAGGATTTAAGAAGTTTATAGCTCCTAAGCATACTCTACACCATGTCTAATAATGTTCGGTTTCTTCTTTCGGCTATATCATTTTAGTCCGGAGACCCAAGCTTCATGTATTGAGCATCCCATGCTCCTAAAGAAACTTTGCAAATGGACCAAGTGCTTATCTATCCTCAATGTATCTACCATAAAATTCTCCACCTCTATCTGATATCACGATCTTTATTTGCTTATCACATTGTCTCTCTACTTCCATTTTAAATACCTTAAAGGCATTTAATGCTTCGTATTTGTTATGAAATAAATGGAGCTACATATATCGCAAGTAATCATCTATAAATGAGATACAATATTTCTAACCATAAAAGTCCATTTCTGGACTACAAATGTCTGTAGTATGATCTCTAATATATCTGAACTCCTCTTGGCACCTTTCTTTGTCATGTTGCTCTGCTTTCCCTTTATGTAGTTCACAAAACATTAAAGTCAGTAGAGTATTAAATACTCCATCATTTACCAATTTTTTAATTGTATCAAGAAAAATGTCCTAATCTTCGGTGACATAATATGGAGGATTGTTCATTTGTAACACATCTTTTAATACCAGCATTATTATAGATATGCATTATATTGTGAAAAACATTTTCTTGCAAATTAATTCAGAAGAGACCATCAATCATTGTACCATCCCCAACAAGATTAGATCTATAATATAAACTAAATGATGTATTTAAAAAGTTAAAGGAATAACCTAAAGGTACAAGTCTTAAACTGAAATCAAATTTCTAAAAAAACTTGGAATATATCTTTCCAAATTCAAAACAAAACCTATAACACCCCACTCTCGCAAGACACGTACTCGACATCTATGGTGATATTCAAGTACGTACCTGTAAGGATGACATGCTAAAATGATCATTTAGTCAAAATTCATTAAAAAAAATTTGTTTCTTTAAAACAAGGTACACGTAAGCGGAAATCACTAATCAAATCGGGCCCATGTCATTTAAAAACATTTCC
>JANIPM010000006.1:44034011-44046010 GCA_027478405.1 Erythroxylum cassinoides
AATAAGGAATTTAATAACAAAATAAGAATAAAAATAGTTGATAAAATTAAGTAGAAAATTTATAATAATAATAATAATAATAATAATAATAATAATAATAATAATAATAATAATAATAAAGGAGCAAGATATTTTGGTCTTTTTGTTAGTTATTCCTCTCTCATTCCAATTTTATATTTTTAAACCAAACATTTACATAGAAATTTTTTATCTATTCCATTCTTTAAACCGAACAAAGTAATACTTATTTTATTCTATTCCTCATCTTTTCTATTCCTAGGAATAACTATTCTACCTCTTATCTATTTCATTCCTTGAACCAAACAGGTCATTAGGGTTTTGGTTGTTGGAATTTAGTGAGGACATAAACAAGGGAGGGTAGGAAACTAGGAATCATTCCTAGAGCTTAAGAAACACTTTAAGTAGAAAGCATTATACCTTCTAAATGAAAACTCAAATTTGTAGAAAAAGTTAAAGATATCTTGTTATTGAAAGGCTGAGTATACACATATTTGTAGAGAAGAGTAAGAAAGTGTTCATAACAAATTTAAATCGTATTCTAATAGAAATACTGTAAGTTCTAAATAATTAGGATAATATATTTAAAATTAGAATATCATATTTAATTTATTACTATTTACTACTACTTATTTAGTAAGGATTCTTAGCATAATCTAAATTTTAGCCTTTATTTCTTTGCTATAAACTCCATTCCCATCCTTTATCCCAACAAATTAAGTCCTGTGGTTGACTAACTTTTCTCTTTTATTTCTTCTATAGACTTTAAGCTATTTTGCATCAATTCTCCCTGGCTTGTCTAAAGTCATCCTCAATTTAGAATGTGACAAATACTGATTATATAAATTTGGACTCAACTTTTGAAATTCAGATTCTAAAATTCAAGTATTGTTAGAAATTGATTTTTCTTTCCATTTGACAAGAAACTATCGATAAACTTCAGCTCTTGTGGCCACAAATTATTCATCAAGAACATCCTCTATCTCCTCTGTAAGATGAGGGGTGAATGGAATTCCTATAGCTAGAGTAGGAGGTTGTGTACCATCATTTCCATGATAAATAGTTAAGTCTGAAATATTAAAACCATGACTAATTCTCATGTCAATTGGTATTTCTTAAACATTAACACATGTTTTTGAGGATCTTATATAAGGTCCAACTCTCCGTGAATGAAGTTTCTTATATCTTACTTTTGAAAAATGCTTTAGACAACTCCTAAGTATCACTATATCCCCTTCATTGAATTCCACCAATTGATAATGTTAATTAGGATGTTCGTTTTAAGTCAAGTTGCTGGTTGTTATCTTTTTTCGTACCTCTTTAAAGATATCCCTCATGTGTTGTGCAAAATCTTTAGCTTCAACACTAACTTGTTTTGCTTGCGGTAAAGGAACCAGATTGTTAGACTTTCTTGGTTGAACTCTCAAAACTATCTCAAAAGGTCTTACTCGTTGATCTTTTTATAGGATTGTTGTATGTAAATTCTATCTTAGGAAGAATTAAGTCCCAATTATTCGCGTTTTCCCCAACCAAATATCTTAACAAGTCTCCCAAACTTCTATTCACCACCTTTGTTTATCCATCGATCTGGGGAAGGAAAGAACTTGAAAATTGAAACTTAGTATTCATTGTTTTCTCTAGGGTTATCAAAAAATAACTCAGGAACTTCACATCAAGATTGGAGATGATGGTTAAAAGTAATCCATAGAGATATACAACTTCCTAGAAGAATAGTTTTGTAGTGTGAACATGGTTTCATAACAAAACCACATGGCTTCTCTACAACGTGGACATCAAGAACATACATATTGTTGCTTCTTGTAGTCAAATCCATTAATTTTTTGTCATTACTGAATTTTGACTTTGGAAGTGCACTTATTGCAAAGTCGCAACTTCATTCAAATCTACTTGTCCTTTCTCTCCCACTGCAACATAATCTTCATCAAAAATACCAAGGATATTATTAAGTCCAGAGCCAATAAGCTTTGGAACATGAAGTAGTTGTTGGTTAATCTTTTCTTCTCCCTGTTCTGTTATTTTAGCTTGCTGTCCTATTCTTTCAGCTTACTGCCCTGTTGTTTCAATCTATTGTTCTTGTATTCTGATTTGTTGCTCAGGGGTTTGATCTTGTTGTTTAGGTGTTTCAGCTTGTTGTTCAAGTGTTCCAACTTGTTCAGATGTTTCAACTTTAGGGTTCCCCAGAGAATCCACTTTGTTCTATTTTCATTCATCTTTAACGCTTTGTTGATCTCCTACAGTCAAACGCTCCATGTCATCAAGTATTTGAGTAACATCTACATGTAGGCTTGAAGATTCCAATTGATCAATTGAAGGGAAGGTATAAATAATTTCACCACCCATAATAAACACTCACTCTAAGTTAGTGCCTTTTAAATTTGAGGAATCAAAATCCAAATATGATTGTTTGACAAAGATTTTCCCTTGCACTCTGTGTTGTTGATCAGTATCAGTTCCTTCGTCTTGCTTATTACCACCTTCTCCATGTTTAGTATCAAATATAGGTTGTCGGCTTCCATACTTTTTTCTTGTGGGAGTTTTGACTTTTAGGGAATGCATGTCAAGGCTGTCTAGTCTCCAAAAATTACCCAACGTACTTCCTTGTAGGAGTTGTTACATGTAAGTTGTTTTTTAGAGCACCTTGTGATCGAGAATCTTTTATATCCAATTTTTTCATAATTCTCAAATCCATTTCATCTCACGTTTAGTCATTGAGTATTCTTCTATGTGGCCTTACATTATATGTCACGTTTAGACTAGGATTTTAGGGTTTAATATAGTTGGAATTTAGGTTTGATATGGCTAGAATTTACGGTTTTGGTTTCTTAGATTTGCAATGGGCCTACAAGCCCACTCAATGAGGAAAGTTAGACAACACACAAGCCCAAGTGAGTTTTTATCCTAAAACTAATTGGCAATAGGTGAAGTAGCCCACTAGGCTTTTCTTTCCCCTCTTTCTTCGACGTGGGACACTCACATGTGGGTATTCTCAGCATTCCCCCTCACATGTGAGTCCCTTTTTAACTTGGATAATCTGGAGAGGTATGTGAACAATCCTCATCAGGGTTGAACTTCCAATAGGTCCCGTTTTGGGGTAAACAATACTGCTGGGCCACTTGCTCCATGCAGACTTCAAATCCTTCTCCAGTTGCTTAAATGATGGGCCCTCTTTTGGGGCAAACAGTGGGCCAAGATCTTCATTGGCTCTGATACCATGTTAGATTTGCAGTGGGCCTATAAGCCCACACGAGGAGAAAAGTTAAACAACACATAAGCAGAAGTGAGGTTCCATCATAAAATTAGTTGGCAATAGGTGGAGTAGCCCTCTAGGCTTATATATTAGTCTTCTTTCCTCTCTTCGATGTGGGAAACTCACATGTGGGTATTCTCAACATGGTTGTTGGAATTTAGTGAGGACACTAACAAGGGAAGGTAGAAAACTAGGAATTATTCATAAGGTTTAAGAATCACTCTTAGAAGAAATCATCACCCCTTCCAAGAAATGAAAAAATCCAGGATATCTTGTTATTAAAGGGTTGAGTGTAGACATTTATATAGAAGTTCTTAGAACCTTATTCTAGTAAGAAAGGGTTCTTAATAAATTTAAATCCTATTCAGATAAAAGTTGTACTAGTGCTAAACAACTACGATAACATATCTAAAACTAGAATAGTATATTAATTTACTACTACTTCCTATCTGATAAGGATTCCAAATATAATTTTAAATTTAGCCTTATTGTCTTTGCTGTCAGCTCAATTTTCCATCTTTCATCCCACCAAATTAAGGTTTGTGGTTGACTAATTTTTTCTCTTTTATTTCTTTTATAGACTTTAAGCTCTTTTGCATCATTTGTACCTAATCATATCAATTGCTTCAGAGTCTTCCTCGCTTGAGATTCAACAAGGAAGGGAATCTTCTGGCTGTTACTGCTGACATTGGGTTCAAGATACTTGCAAATGCTGCTGGCATGAGATCATTGAGAACAATGGAAACTCCTGCTTATGAAGCATTTAAATCTCCTATTGAAGCTCCTACTGTTAAGGTTAGTATATATATGTTGAGCTCATTTCATGTTTCTTTTAAAATATCTTGATTCTGAGATATAATGTTGTCCTTCTCTTCGTTGATCAGGTTTCTGCTTCTGGTGTCACAACTATCAGTCCAGTCAACTGTAAAGTGGAAATGAGCTCTCCTGTCAGGCCTTCGCCAATTCTTGTATGTCAAAATCTGAGATCTACTTTCGTATGTAATATATACGCTCTAGTTTTTAAGAGATACTGCACTTTGCAGTTAACTTGTGTGCCATTTCATGTATTGAGGGGTCACAAGTTCTCAATTTCTTGTTCAAGGTTGTTAATGGAATTTGTGTCACTTGTTTCTCCTTGTTTAAAATCTCTCTGGTCTTCTGCCCATCTCTCATTCAAGCTAGTCAGCTATCTGCATGTCTCACCTTCTTCTATGCTCCACTAGACGACATGACATTCTGGTTCAAATAGAGGCCGGCCGTTCTTGTGATGGTTCCCAAGGATCCAATATGATACCTCTTAGGTCAACGTTGCCATGATATTGTTCTATGGAAGTGGGCAGAAGTTCGGCCCTTTTTTTTTGTTTTGTTCGTAGGGGATCTTGATAACGTATATATGAAGGCTTGTGTTCAATTTCTTTTCTAGAATCTTTATGGCTGTATAGAGTGAACTTAGTATTCCGATTAGCATAACCGAGTTTATTCCTTTTGCATGTTCTTGTTCCTACTATGTTTGGTAAGCTAACACAGTTTAGTGATCTTGGTATGTTAACTGAAAATTGCTTGATTCCTATACTTTTGGATCTTATTTAAGAATGGAGTCGATGCCGTAAATAGAAGTATGGAAAAGCCCAGAACTGTGGATGATGTAATTGATAAATCAAAACCCTGGCAGTTGGCTGAAATTGTGGATCCTGGTGAATGTCGGTTAGTTACCTTGCCAGAAAGCACCGATACTTCTACCAAGGTGTGTGCAACTGGCACATAATTCTGCAATTACTGCTTGATTTTCTACTGCAAAATGTTTCAACCTTTTGTTTTTTCTCACGCAGGTTGTTCGACTTCTATATACAAATTCTGGTGTTGGAATTTTGGCTTTGGGGTCGAATGGGATACAGAAGTTATGGAAATGGGTTCGCAATGAACAAAATCCGACTGGAAAGGTAATCACTGGTTTAGAGCCTTTTTTGTTATTATCCTATCTTTCCTCCACTTAATTCTTGAATGTTTGCTTGCTCTCTGAATTTTCTCTTCATCTTATTATGTCTTTAGTTTCGTTGAACTATTGAATATATTAACTCATGTTGGCTGTTTCAAAGGCCACTGCCAGTGTTGCTCCACAGCATTGGCAACCCAACAGTGGTCTTCTTATGTCTAATGATGTGTCAGGTGTCAACCTTGAAGAAGCAGTACCTTGTATAGCACTCTCTAAGAATGATTCGTACGTAATGTCAGCTTCAGGTGGAAAGGTTTCGTTGTTTAACATGATGACATTTAAGGTCGACCTGCACAATACATCTTTGCTCCCTTTTTTTTTTGTTCGATGATGCGTCTCTTATTTTTCAGTGTTCATGATGTATAGCTTATCGTGAATGTATTGCTTGGTCTGCAGGTAATGACAACATTCATGTCTCCTACCCCAGCTTCAACCTTCCTAGCATTCCACCCGCAGGACAATAATATTATAGCCATCGGAATGGAGGATTCGACCATCCACATATACAATGTTAGAGTCGACGAGGTTATTGTTCTTTCCAAGTTGTTATTGAGTTGATTGTTCTTAGTACTTGTCCCGCTCAGCTGGTCCTAATTTTTTTGTTTGTTAATTTAGGTTAAATCAAAATTGAAGGGTCATCAGAAGCGAGTAACTGGTTTAGCTTTTTCAACCAATCTTAATATTTTGGTTTCAGCAGCTGCTGATGCACAAGTAAGTAGAAGGCACATGATATGTTTGATCTTAATATCTGATCTGTTTCAGTCATCCTGGTACAAATTATCCTCTCCCAAAGGTCTTGCACTGATACGATACTTGCTTGATATCATTATAAGAAATGAACCGTGTAAATGAAATATTACTGATCTTATTATAATGCTGATTTCTAACTATTTATGTAGCTTTGTGTCTGGAGCATTGATACATGGGAGAAAAGGAAATCAGTTACAATTCAAGTTCCAGTAGGTAAGGCACCTACTGGTGATACTCGAGTGCAGTTCCATGCTGATCAAATTAGATTGCTGGTAGTTCATGAAACCCAGTTGGCAATATATGATGCTTCGAAGATGGAGCGCGTTAGGCAGGTACAGGATAATGGTCATTTAGTTTTTCTTTTTATATATGTTAGTGACAATATCGTGGCTTGTCTGTTTCAGTGGTTACCACAAGATTCATTGCCTGCACCTATATCTTATGCGGCATACTCTTGCAACAGTCAGTTAGTTTATGCTACATTTTGTGATGGTAGCATCGCAGTGTTTGATGGTGATAGCCTGAGATTAAGATGTCGCATTGCTTCATCAGCATATTTGTCACAGTCGGCCTTGAATGGGTATGTGATCTTACTGTTACGTGTCCAATCTTTTGTTTCATACCCTTTTCATATGGAGAATTTCGAAGCTATTACAAGTTTTGGTACGTCTTGACTTCCTCATCTTACGTAATATTTTCACAGTTGCTCATGGACATATTGTTTTGCAGAAGCCAATCTGTATATCCGCTTGTGGTTGCTTCACATCCATTGGAATCTAACCAATTTGCTATTGGATTAACGGATGGGTCTGTTAAAGTAATGGAGCCCACAGAATCAGAGGCGAGATGGGGATCGAGCCCGCCTGCAGATAATGGATTACTGAGTGGTAGGACGACATCATCATCAACTACGAGCAACCACACACCGGATCAATTACAAAGATGAGAAACCTTGGTATTCTGCTGTTATAAGTCGCACCTGTAATTTTTCCAACATAGGGAGTTTTAGGTCTTTTAGCCCCCTTGTTTTTACTTGAAGATTAAGGATGGACATCGACCGATTAGGAAAGCAGATTCTTGTATACTAGTTTGTCTAGTTAGAAGTAGCTATTAATTTGTTTCTTTCTCGATAACAACCGCAAATTTTATATGCTTTTTGGGAGTTACTGTATCTTGGAACCCATTTTCATTGCAATAAACTCAATTTCTGATTGTGCATAATCTTTTTTATCACTTGATTTATATAGAACAATGCATATTTTCATATTAGTACATATTTTGGGTTGTTACTTAAAGGATGTTGGAGAGAATTTACCGAATTTACCAATTGCCATTTTGGGCTCGGAATCAGTACTTACTATTTAGGTCAAGACGAGATTATTTTGGCAATATCGAGATAAGCCTCGTGTCAGTGATGTAAAGCAAGTGGATTTGTTTTGCTGTCTAAAAATTATGTTAGAAATGAAAAAAAAGAAAATTCGATATTCACTGCAAGCTTGGAGTGATACCGTAGTGGCATATCTCCCTCTGGTGCGGGGGTGTTAGGATCAAAGTTATAAATACCGTATCAGATTTGATACTGAATTAAGTTTTGGTACGGTTGTTGGCTCTCAAATGTTTTTTTTAGTTAAGCATGATTTAGATAATTATAAAATTTGGATAGATGAAATGTTTTTGGAAGTAAATTTTTTATTTTTTTGTCTATATTAGTGGAATTTATTTCATGGGTTAGTTGAAGTAAAGGTGGTAAATACATGCATAAAGGGGTATTTTGGGTAATTTACTTAAGATTAAAAGTATTAAGACATTAAAGGAAGAGCAAGGTGGAATTTTCTCATTCATTAAGAGTAAAATGGGAAAGGAAAGGTGTTTTGTGTTGGAGAAGAAGAAAAACGTTGAATAGGTGAAGGAATAAGTGAAATACGAAAATCAAAAGTGAGAAAGAGAGGTTTCGGAGAAGTTGAGAAAAGAATAGAGTTTTGGGCTATGTTTCATCTTTTCTTAGTCTTAAAGAGAGAATTTGAGGTTACTTAAGAAGGGAAAAAGAAAGAGGAAGGGAGGAGCTTTCTATAGAGCCAATAATCTCATAAATTGGTGAAGATTCAAGGTAAATTTGATTTTTATACTTAGGTATATGAAAGGGGCTTTGGTTCATGAAGTTTAGAAAATACATGAGTTTAAGCAATCGAGAGTCAATTTTAGTGAATTTGCTTTATGGGTTCTTAATTTGAATCCCTATTGAATGAGAATTTTGTTATTTATGAAGAAAATCAAGGAGGGCATCAAGAGAGGTAAGGGGAGCAAGAGGAAAGACATCCTTAAGCTAATTTCTAAGCAAGGATTTTAAGGTGGGTTTTATGTTTATAATTGGGTAATAAGTCATTATGTTTTCTTTTTAGTCAAGAAAATAAAATAATTTGTTATTGCTGTATAATTGTGGCATTTGTTGCTTTTGAATGATTTGAGAAATTGTAATATGCTTGATATTTTAACTTGGTTGATTAATTGTGAAAAGATGATGGAAGTGCATATGAAATATTTCAAGTTCATGAAAGACATGTTCTTAAAATGTGCCATTTGGGCAACATGTTTACAAGTTATGAAATGCATGTTATGTGGGTTTGGTTAGGTCCCTTAAGTATGTCAAGTGCACTTTGATAAAAGGCTTCTCCCGCCTGCCTGTTAGTGGCATAGAGCTCCTTCATGGACTCCCATAATTTCACGACTACGCAAAATCATTTTGTGGGATTGCAATAGTACGTTTTGTTCACGACTACGGAGGACCCTTATAGGAAATGTGTAGTACGTTCTGTTTTGAGCCTACCTAAACTCATCTGAAGTGTTTATGTGTTCATGGTATGTTGACAAGATTGATGCATACATGATTTGTTATTGTGAATTTGGTTGAAAATTTAAGAACCATGTATTTTATGATTCAATAAGAATTTTTTTATGACAATGAACATTTTAAATGGTTTTGTTTGTTATTCGTCATAAACTTGTTACCCATGAGCTTTAAGCTTACCCCCCATTCCTTCTCATCTCTAAGTGACGAGCAAGAGATCGAGTGAAAGAGAATTGAGACATCACTCCAAAATTTGCATCTTTTTGTATTTTAAGCTAGATTTGTAACCACAATATTTTAGTTGTATTTGAGCAAATTACTGTTCATGTATCTTTTTGTATTTTGGCATTTTGAGATATTGATGTATTGTGGCTGAAAATGCCCACTAAAGTTTTGTAAAAACTCTTATATTTTGACGTTAATGAAGCATGTTTGTGTTTTGCCGATGATATGCAAATTTGTTCATTGCATTTTTCAAGTTTTCTATAAAGGTGAGAATTTATGTTCTAGCTTTGAGGGAAATAATGTATTGATCTAGGCTGAATTGGACAAAGTTGTCTTCTTGGAAATTGTAGATTATTTTTCCAGCTTTCCAATGATATATAGTATGAAATTTTTAGACATTGGAGTTGAGAGATATGATTATTAGAAGTTTGTGATGTTGTATAGGATGAGCTTTCGGGACAGCTAACTTATTTTGAAATTTTGACCCTTATAGAAGCAGAAATTATTTTTAAGTTCTTCATGAAAGTTGTAGATCTAGAACTATTCTTTAAAACAGTCTAAGAATGAGCTTAATCCGATATTTGAAGTGAAATTTATGCCCTTTTTACCAAAAACAGGTAGGAGGAAGAAAGGAGAGAAGAGGAAAGTCGCGATCGTGACTTCGCAACTTTCCCCCCTAGCCTGAACACCTCTCACTCTTTTGGCCATAAATTTTTCACCCGACCTCCAAATGACCTGATTTTTGAAGAATTAGATTCCTAACACATTCCTTTATTGCTTCACAAAAATTTATAGCTTTTTGTATTAATAAGAAAAAGATTGATTGAATCAAAGTAAGGGTATCAATTGGAAGATCATGAACTGGACATTTTACTAAACATACTTTAGTATTTCGAGGATATCTTGATATTTATAGCTCCAAATGAGATGATTCATGTTTCTAAATAAACTAGACATTAGAGCTACAACTCCTCTGAAGGGATTGAATTTTAATTCAGACTCTAATACTTTAAATTTTTGGAAGGAAGTTGAGTATAATGAACTATTTCAGTCAAATAATAGTCTGAAAGTATGTGGGCTATAACTTTTAGATTTTTTCTCCCAAATGAATGATTTTGGTGTCATTAGAAACTTAATACAATGGGAAACAAATATTCTGAAGAAGTCTAATTGAAATTCCTTTTTGAGGTTTCCCAAAATCTATTCGGAAGTAGGTGAGATGAGTTCATTTTTGAGGTTTGACTGGTGTGGGCACGTCACCCTTGTGAGATACGCGTCCAGATGTCACGTAGGACGTGTTGGCCCCCGAAATTTTCTCGATGAATTAAGCCTGATTTAAATGAATTATGAGGTTTGACGGATAAAGTTTTGGAACTACTTATTATGTAAATGTTAGTAGAATTTAGTATATGGTTTGGTTGTATTAAAAATGGTAGGAATGCATAAGGGAAATTTGGGTATGACATTTAAGGTTATAAGACTTAAGGCTTAAATGGACATTGCTCACTTACTAAGGGTATAAAAAGAAGAAGAAAGAGTTGTATTTTGTTTGGAAAATAGAAGAAGGAATCGTGGAAGAGAGGAGAAGAGAGGGAAAACTTAGGGTTTTGGAAATCTCGAAGAATTTGATGAATCTAGGAGCTAAACAAGTAAGTACAAGACTCAACCCTTCTTGATTTGTTGAATGAATCATGTTTTGTGATGGTTAGAAGTGAAAAATGGGGTTTTGAATGGTGTTTTAGGGTTGAAGATTTTGTGGTGTTTGTGAATGTTTTTGTGTTGAAATGGGTTTAGAATTGATGTAGGAATGATGTTTTAAGATTTACATAAGTTATTTTTAAGAGATGGGAAGATTTTGGCTGGAAAAAGGTCAGAAAACGAGTTTCGGGAGATTTCCGGTCACGCACGTCGCGGCGTGCGCAGGAATCCACGCCGCTGCGCTTGCAGGGATCCGCGTCGTGACTCGCAGGCCAGCACCCACGTCGCGGTGTGCACGAGCATGCACATCACGGCATGCACAGGTAGGCACGTCGCGGCGTGCAAAGGAAGGCACATTGTGGCGTGCGCGAACGCCACGCCACGGTGCGGGATTCGCCGCGGCGAGCTCAGTTTTCCTGGACAGACCTGTTTTGGTAATTTGGGCATAACTTTTAATGTAGATGTCCAAATGAAGTGATTTTTCATTTGTTGTGAACTAGAGACGAAGATCTACAAGTTTTATGAAGAAATGAAGTTTTGAATTAGTCTTTAAAGATCTTAAATTTTGAATGGAAGCTAAGTATAGATTCTTGTTTCAACATAAGGATAGCCCCAATATGTTTGGAGTGTAACTTTCAGATTTATGAAACAAATTGAATGATTTTGGAGTCTTTAGAAACTTAAGACAATGGGGAACATTTCTATAGAAGAGAATATTGTCACATTTAGTCATTTACTTGATCAGAGTGAACATGAAAAAATTGACCCGAATGTTTAGACTTTTGGAAGAGTTTGAGTTTTTAGAATTTATCTTAGTGAATATGCATATTTGGGTCCTCAAATTGTATTCCTATTGAATGGGAATTTTGTATTTGATAAAGGAAATCAAGGAAGGAAAGAGGATCAAGAGGAGAAGCATCTTTTAAGCATGTATCTGAGCAAGGAATTCAGGTGGGTTTCATGTTTATAATTTAGTAATGAGCCAATAATGATTACTTCCAAATAAAGAAAGATTTCAATTACTTTATAAATGTTGTTTGTTTCTTTTGAACGATTTGCAAAAATTGCTACATGTTTCGGTTTATGAACTTTGTTGATGAATTTCAAAATAAAGATAGAAATGCTTTGAAACATTTTTCTGTTATGCCTTGGAAAATTTATGGCATTTTGCATATTCGGAAAAGAAGAAAAAGCATGCAAAG
>JANIPM010000006.1:44219091-44229713 GCA_027478405.1 Erythroxylum cassinoides
TCGATGATGGTTTCTCGCTGAGTTCGCAAACTCACCCAACATTGCAATTAATTTTTCAGGACAGCGGTTGTAGACTCATAGCTCCGATTTTTGAGACTTTCTCTACTGTGTGAGTACTGGCGAGAGACGCATGTCTCACAAGTTGGTCAGGTGGGGATCTTTTAGGGATGACTTAGTTAGTAGTTATTGTAGTCTCTTTTGGATTGTACAGGATGTATCTATGACTGACTCATGTATTGGCGGTTTTAAGAAATGAATGGGGATCTTTTAGAATTGATCGTTCGTAGTGCACTCTCATCATAGGTTATGTATCGGAACGACCTACGGGCGTTCCGGTTCGTACCCTACGGTAAGGGGGCGCTACATCATGATAGCCACAATGTAAGCAAGCTCCCGTTAACCTCCAACATTCTCCACCATGTTGCTTTCCACATTGCTCACAATTGGGCATCTGTGATGGTTGCATACTATATGTTTGCCTTATAGATAACTAACCTCTACCAGAATAGCCAAAGCCATCTTTCGGCCTAAACCCTGATTGTCTTGATCTTTATTGTGATCTTGGCAGTTTGCTCTGGTGTTTACTAAATCTTCTACTAGATTTAGCTTGAAATTCTTCATATCTCTTCATTCTGGGCTCCTGTCTATACTTTGCTTGTCCATCCTTTACCAACTGCTCAGTTTTGATTGAAACAACTCTCAATTTAACAAAACTACTCAGATTGGTAATGGCCAGCCTTGTTCTTATTTTCACATTCAACCCATCCTCGAACGGTCTACACTTGTCTTCCTTTCGGGATCAAGGTTGTAGCATACCCCATCAACTCATTAAACTACATTTCAAACTCAGCTATTATGGAGTTCCCCTATTTCAAATCAAGGAACTCCTTCATTTTTTGGTCCAAGTAGATTTTTGGCATATTGTTCTCCTTGAAAACTTTCAGAAAATCTTCCCACTTCAGTCTACATGGTCGGGTGGAACTGCCAAGAATAGTCTTCCACTACTGATATACTAGTCCTTACAGTTGTGAGACTGCATAATCGAATCTTTTATCGAACTTGCAGTCCATCTGATCGAACACCCATTCAGCTCTCTCTAACTAACCTTCTGCCTATGTAGGGTCTGCACTTCCATAGAAGTCTATAGCCCCTTGCTTTCAAAGCTTATCATACCTCCTCTCCCTTCTCTCAGAAATTCTTGGAGGCATCTGCTCTGACTAAGGTACTATAGACTCTTTATTGGCTCCTATGGACTCAAGGTCAGCTGGCTCTGCGACTTGATCTCCTATAGCAGATGACCTATATCAAGTAATACTCGTGATCACCGAATCTCTCACCATATATTATGTATAAATGCTCTTATATGTCCCTAAGGATGCCAAACTATGCTTTCATACTAAAAATTGTAGCAAACCACTACTATAAGATATATGCATGAAATTCTTAAGAATATCTGAGCATATACCCTATGGGAATGGCATGTTAGAGCAATCATATTCACTTAATATGGTATCATACACATCATAAGTAAACATAAAAACATCTTATCTCATTTCATTAACAAAACATGTTTTTCACTGTTATTTCATTACAAACCATCCATATATTTACAATACAGAAACCATCTGTGATCACACAGCTTAAAACAAAAGATTCTACATCAAATGAAAACTATACAAAATACTCTAAAATCCTCAGATGACAGCTGACTAGACCTTTGAGCCATATCTTGATCCGAAATAAATAGTACTAAATTTTAGTTAGTTTGTTCTACTAGCAAGGTCTTCCCTCAGTACCTGAAAATCAACATTGCAATTTTGATGAGTTTTGCGAACTCAGTTAGTGAACTATCATCGATGTGTTCACTCAAAATAGATGACATATATATTAATGAATAACATTAAGCTCAATCAAAGTAACACTTCATTCAGAGCTATAACTCATATTCTACAATTTGCATCATAATATAAGAAACATTTAAAAATACAATCACTTTTTAAGTCATTCTAGAAGTACATTTTGAATGTAAGAATATCATGTAATCATTTCAGAACATAGCACTCATTTATCATAATTCTTCATATCACCATCAAAGTCATAAGTAGTTCTCAATATCAACACAATATAGTTCAACATTCATTTGCAGTCAATATCATGAACGCATTTAAAGATACAAATGCAAATGTAAATGAGACTCATTCCATTTTAACTTTAATGTGATCGAGTGCCTACTTCACTATCCTATATTTGTTATGGATATCGAGCTTTTTTCAATACTGTCCTATATCCGCTATGAATACTAGGCTCATTAAATGTTTAGGTTGAGGCTCTGATGCACACAATTAAGCTTAAAGCTCTTTTCACGTTGGCTACTCTAGTCATAACTCCTTTATATGAATGTACATCATGTAATGGAGTATAATAGTTCACATAATATATCATCAGTCACTTTCAGTCAATGAGTACATTCAATTTTCACAGCTCATCGAATCTAAGTCTGGCATTCAACAAATAGTTGAGCATTCAATTTCCTTATTCACATTCAAATCTCAAATCACAAACACTCCCAATACAATCCTAAATATCGAAGTCCTCATACAATCAATTGTTTGGAATTAGTAATATCACAATTATATCAATATCAATTCAATATAGAGGAATTAATTTTAATCAACATAATTTGAAAAGAACATATTACCAATCAAAATCTCACATCTAGGTTACCCGCTATACATATAATTCAAACAAAAAAAATAAATATTTGAGTTTACAGAACTAGGTTAGCTCACAATACACTCCAATTAGCTATTGCTTCGACGTGCCGGCAATGTCTGGATGGTGTTGGTCGATGTGTGCCTCTAAATTAAACAATACACACATGTACACATTACTAATTGATCAATAAAATTAATGCTTAAAGTTACACATGTATATATGCCATGTTTAATGCATGCTCAATGGATTAAATTGGGGTATGAAATCTTATTCACAAATCATACTTATACATTCATCATAGTTTATGTATCATGTACTTTGCAATTAGGTTTATGCCTTAACACACTTGATCAATTTCAATTCATCACTAAAACATTTATCATTCTCTTTCCTAGGATTATACATGCACACAATTTCCTAGTTCTCATTCAACCATTCCCAATTCATCACTTACATACGTTGAATCACATTACATTCATGAGAACATCTTTATATCATTATCAATTCATAATTTACACTTATCCTTGAACATTTTTCATGATCAAAGGCCTGTTATAACACACATACAATTGTTGTTTTAAATCTGTAATTTCACAAGCTAGATTTATACATTCACCAAAACTTTTCCAGTAATATATATTCATACATTTACCCAATTCTCATTCATAACTACCACAAGTTCTTCAATGCTCATTCATCCATACCTTATACACATTTCTCATGATATGAAGATCATGTTTGCATATAAAGAAGCTCATTATGAACTTCGTAATATACTGATTGAACATTTGTGGGAACGATATAGTAATTAAGAGGATTAGTGGTTAAATGTGTAATAAAAATATTATATTTGTGTAAGTTAATAATTTGTTTTTTCAATAAAATTATTATATATGTTAAATAATATTAATTTATTATAAGTTGTATATTAATTAATTAAGAATAATGATTTATTATAATTTTTATAAATAAATATAATTTAATTTAATTAATAACTAAATTATTATGGAATATTCTTTGAAGATACTTGATTACCAAATTTGGTGGAGTGGCTAGAGTATTAAAAAATTTGGTATAAAAAGATTCTTGGAATCTTCTGTTTTACACTAAATTTGGCGTAAAATTTTAGTGTAATGGTTGAGATGGCCTAATATCAACACCAATCCTAACATTACCGGATTGGTCCTTACCTTTCAAATTCATGTGCGACGCCAAAGACCAAGTTGTGGGTCATATTGGGCCAAAGAAAGGATAAGAAGTTTCATGTAGTATACTATGCAAGCAAGACACTACTGGGCCATAACTCAACTACACCACCACTAAAAAAGAGTTACTAGCAGTGGTGTATGCATGTGACAAGTTTCGTTCATACCTTTTAGGCTCTAAGGTGATCATTTTTACAAATCACGCTGCACTTAAGTATCTTTCACCAAGTAAGACACAAAACTAAGACTTATTCGATGGATAGTACTATTACAAGAATTTGACATCGAAATAAAAGACAAAAAGGAAGTAAAGAATAAGGTAGCAAACCACTTATCACATCGGGAAGGAGGGAAATTTGAACAGAGTGATGATAATAACAAGAGATTCCTTGATGAAATTTGATGTTACTTGATAGCATGATGACACCATGGTTTACCGATATAGCAAATTTTTTAGCCAACGGTAACCTTCCTTCAAAGTTATCATATCAACAGAGAAAATAATTATTGTCTAAGTGTATCCATTACTTATGGGATGACCTAATCCTATATCAGACATATGTAAATGGATTAATAAGAAGGTGTGGCCTAGAGGAGAGATGTCAGAAATATTGATGTAGTAGTCACGAAGATAATTATGTTGGACATTATGGCATGATCAAAACGGCAGCTTGAGTATTCAAATGTGGATTTTATTAGCCGCTTCTATTTAAAGATGCCCGAGCATTCATGGCATAATGCGACGGGTGTCAAAGAGTGGGGAACATCTTGAAAAGAGATGAGAAGCCCTTATCTAACATCTTAGAAGTCAAAGTTTTTAAAATGTGAGGACTTAATTTTATTGGGACTTTCCCATCCTCCATAGGGAAGATGTACATTTTAGTCAAAGTGGACTATGTATCACAATGAGATGAAGCTATGGCAACTCCAACAAATCATGGAAAATTCATGTAGAAATTCATTAAAAGATTATTCAACCGACTTGGAGTGATAAGAACAATAATAAACAATGGAGAAGCACATTTTTGTCATAAATCTTTCAATGATCTTTTTAAAAAGATGTGGAGTTCACCATCGTGTTGCCACTCCTTACCACCTGCAAACTAGTAAACAATTGGAAATCATGAACCATGAGCTAAAATGCATATTAGAAAAGACGGTAAATAGATCAAGGGAGGACTGGGCATAAAAACTAGATGATACCCTGTGGGCTTATCGAACCACTTTCAAAACCCTAATCGGAATGACTCCTTTTAGGCTCGTATATGGTAAAGCTTGTCATCTACTCGTGGAACTTGAACTTAAAGCATACTAGGAAATAAAAGCTTTAAACTTTGATTAGAAGCAAGCAGGTGAGTGAAGACTCCTACAATTATACGAATGCAATGAATTTTGCTTTAATGGATATGAGAATGCCAAATTATACAAGGAAAAGGTGAAGAATTGGAATGATTCTCATATTAAAAAGAAAGAGTTCAAAGTTCAAAGTAGGAGATGTGATTTTATTATACAATTCAAAATTGAAGTTGCTTCCCGAAAAGCTCAAATCATGGTCAAGTGGGATCCCACGTATTCAAACACTGAGCTTTAGAATTAGAAAATCATAACAAGGAAACCTTCAAGGTGAATGGACATAGATGCAAAATGTATCTCGGAGGAGTATTCTCACAAGAAAGGGAAGTAATGTCTTTCCTTTCAAATGATTAAAAATGCTTTAAATGATGGATGGTCAAGCTAAAGACCATAACTAACAAATTTTGGTGGTTAGGTTTATTTTGAATTATATAATTAGGTATTTAATTACAATTATTTGGAATGATTTGGATGGCTAAATTACTTGGTATTGAAGATAATATAAGTTAAGGAAGCATGCTTGAAGGTTACATAAAGAAAGAATGACAAAACAAGATAAGGGTATCAAGATTTATCATGTCATAATCGTGCATATTATGTCACAATAGTGCAAGGATTAAAATCCCTTTTGTCACGATTGTGATATGTTAATACACATCCAAAACACATGATTTTCACCCTTTTAAGCTCATTTTACCCCTCCTTCTACAATGCCTTAGGTTTTCTTTTTTTCTCTTGCATCTTTCAACCAAATCTTCCTTCTTGTTACCCATATTTTGTAGTTTACACACCAATCTTTCATTCTTTGAGTGATTTCCATAAGATTTAGTGGTATTTATATTCCTTGATGTTTTTTGGGTTGTTTTTGGTGTATTTTGTTTTTTTTATCTATTTTGCATATTTACACTTCACAATGGCACTACGATCCAAATGGTCATAATTGAAAGGAAAAGTGTGAGTAGCAAGGCGAGGTGCATGGAATAAGGCTGCAAATTTTTTAGCATCTTTTTTTATATTAGATTCCAAAACATTCGCTTTAGAATTGTTTGTGCACCTAGGTATTCTGATTTTGATATCTTGTACAATCTTGGGTTGAAGGATAAGGTTGAGAATTTAAATCATAAAATTCAATGGGAAATTTTCATTAATTTTAACTATGTTGTCTATGAAGAATTAACTCGTGAATTTTATGCTTCGCTTCAATTTAAGTTACAAAACCTAACCAAATTTTGGTTTTGTTTACGAGGCCAACCATATCAATTGAATTATGATATTATGTCTGAAATTGGTGGACTTCTGAATTTGAACATAATTGATACATACGCTAAGAGGTATTAGACCCAAGTAATATGGTTGGATAGCTTTAACGTTAGGAATGCCCATAATAATGTTTTGTGTACTTCCAAAAATTTGTTACTTTATAAATTTATATGTCACACACCATTTTTGATAAATCAGAAAGTAACAACTGTTCTATCAAAGAATTATTCATTTTGTGGTGCATGGATAATGATGTTAAAGTTTACATAACTACTTATATCTTTAATACTATAACTGCTACTCTTAAAAAGAAAAGTAGTTATCTTTGCATGGGATATCTAGTTACCATAATTGCTAATTATTATGATGTGAATGTTGATGGAATAAATGTTGTTTTACCTGAGTTTCTTAATCACACCCATCTAAGGAGAGCTAAGATCTTGGCATTCCATCATATAGAACTCCGAGATGGCAATTCCAAGATACATGTGAAACAAAGGACAAGGTAGGCTAGTTTGACCTCCGCACCACCTCAGTAGCAAAATGAAGACTCATCAAGTGAAGAGATCGACAATGATGAAGAGGATAGCTAGGAGAAGGTCCTCAATTTGGTTTTTGACAACAACAAAATTTTGAAAGAGATGGTGCAAATAGTGACAACAATGAGGTGACTTCAAGAAGATTTACAAATACTTTGCTACTTAGGGTGTTCAAATTCCATCTCCGTCACCATCGCCACCTCGCTTACTTTAACGGGCTTACCTTTTATTTATGTTATTTCTTGTTATTTTTATATATATGGTGTTTGTTCTCTCACATTGAGGACAATGTGTTATCTAAAAGTGGGGAGGTTTGCATTGACATTACCATCATAAAGGTGATTTTTGCATATCATATTGTTAGTTTTTGAGTAGGTTGACATGGTGTGAGCATCTGTGTGAATTGTGTCAATGTGTAAATGGCATTAACTTAACGGAAGTAGTTTATCTTTAAACATAGTCATTGAATTCATAAAGGCATATTGGCATCTGAATTTAATATTTTAATTATCTTTAATTAAATCTGCATGTTAATTAGGATATGATGTTAGTTTATTCACCTTAGGAAAATTATTGTATACATTTATAATTATAAGTCAATTGAATGAGTTAGTATCGTTAGTAATATTTCATGAGGATTATTGATTAAAAAGAAATAAGGTAAGCTATATGAAATTGATAATTAAAAAAGAGTTTGTCTTAAATAAATAACCATTCATCTGGCCCTTTTAAAATAAATATTGGTTTTTGAATAAAGCTAGTAGCCAGTTGAGAATGTGATATAGTTGAGTAACTGGGGACATTCATGACAAAATGTTTGTCTTAACTTCAAAAGATTATAATGACACTCCAACCAAGCTAATTAGAAAAACATGGATTAGTTGAATAACAAGGGGACATTAATGATAAGGTGTTTACCTTTAAGTCAAAAAGTAGGTTAACGTTAAAGAAAATGAAAAACTGGTGTTTATATAAACAAATCCTACTGTTCTTTAAAAATAGCAAAAATTTTCATGAAAGGATACTTAGTTATAGTTGCAATTTTGGTTGATTACTAATTATCAATGTATGTGTGCAAGTGTTATAGGTGAATGAATATGACGTTAATATTTTAATTAATGTGTATATTCAATCCGAAGTGCTTAGCTATAATATGCATAGGTTAGTATATTAGAACAACTTGAACGATTGATGTTTGCGGTTAAATTGATTTCATGAAGTTAGATGTCATTGTCTCATTAATGAATGTTGCATAAATTTATCTGTTTACGTTTGATTTTTTTGTGTTTGTGTTTGTGTTTGTGTTTTGTTTTTGTTTAAGGACAAGAGGTTTAAGTGTGGGGATGTTGATGGGTGTTGTTTATACTATGTTTTGATAGGTTTTTTAGTGTGTTTAAAGGTGTCCATTAGACGATTGATGTTTGCGGTTAAATTGATTTCATGAAGTTAGATGTCATTGTCTCATTAATGAATGTTGCATAAATGTATCTGTTTACGTTTGATTTTTTTGTGTTTGTGTTTGTGTTTGTGTTTTGTTTTTTTAAGGACAAGAGGTTTAAGTGTGGGGATGTTGATGGGTGTAGTTTATACTATGTTTTGATAGGTTTTTTAGTGTGTTTAAAGGTTTCCATTTTAGTATGATTGTTTGTTTATGTTTTAAGTGTTATGTGGTTTAGAGCATGATTTTAGATCGTAATCTTGTGTTTCTTAAGGTGTTTGATGTGTTTGTTAGTGATGAAAACCAGATAAGTGAATAATGAAGGAAGTTAGAACGTGTATAGGTTACATGGCAAGGTCATGGTCTTGCATGCAATGTCATGATTATGACCAAAAGTTTTTTAACAGGGTCACGATCATGCATGCAATGTCACAGTCGTGAAAGAATATTTTTTGCAGTGTCACGATCGTTAGGGACACTTCCCAAGAGTGAGATTTTTCTTTTGTTTTGAGGTTTAGGGGTAATTTTTGAACCAAACAAAGTGGATAAGCCTTAGAATTAACCTTAAGATATAAAACTACTATAAAAGAACATAAAGTACTCCAAAAAAAAAAAGCCACCATCTTACTAAATTGGATCAAACAAAGAGAATCAAGACGAGCATTGGATATTTCCATATTCAGTTCAAATCAAGTTTTTTGTTCTTTCCATTTATTATTTTCATTAAACTTGATATGTAAAATGGATTTCAATTTGTTGTTTACGTTTATGATGTTTTAAATTTCCATATTAGGATTTGTTCTTAAGTTGTTTTGTGACTTGATTATTATTGAATTTAATACAATATTTTGGTGTGGTGATATTTGTGTATGTCAATACTTTGACATAAATCGAGAGAGTCAGCTAGGTTGCGCAATGAGAGTAAGCAATTTAATAAGTCATGTAAATATCAAATTGATAATCATACGAAGAGAGATCTTATATGAGAACTCAATTATTCAATAGATTACTTCAGAACTAGTTGAAAATGTTAGGAAGTTTTTATGAATCAAGAGGTTGAAATTTTTTAATTTCATAATCAATTAGTGTTAATCAATTATGGTTAAGTGATTAGGTCTTAAGAGAGAGTAATCAATCTATTAGAATTCTAGGATCAACACCTAATTGAATCAATGGTGGTTAAGGGAACAAAACACTGAAAAAATAAATCCTAAGCTTCATCCTTGATCACTTTTACATAATTGTGGCAGCTTAATTGTTAGTTGGTTATTTGCTTAATATTTGATTGCTTTAATTTTTATTTACTTTCATTCAATTCATATTCTAATACCTTATACAAAGTTAGGTTCAGTTAGTTTTAACTATTTCCTCGTGAGATTGTCACCTTTGATACTATAAGTTTACGATTCATATATTTGTGAATATTGAGAGTTTTATTATATGTAAACCTTGCTCAACAACTACTTCCATTACTTTTGATTTTATGAGTTGATTAACCTAAAAGGATATATTAAACTAGATCTAAGTTTTTAGACACTAAAACTACATTATCTCGAGCTACATCCGTATGTTCTCTAACTGGTTAATCCATATCTCTATAAAGATAATACACCTTTTAATATAATACGATTTGTAAGATCCCATATGAAAGTTTTCAACCAAAAGCAAAAAGATCATATAGGTCATTTATGAGTGCTTCGTTCAAATGCTATTGATATATATATTTTTCATCTAGAGTTAGTACACATTCTCTAGTATAGTCATGTCTCTGGACAAAGATTATGAATATTTCTCTTAAAATTAGTACACAGTCATTGATATAGCCATATCTCTGAACTATGGATCTCATTGTTTCTTTAGAAATTACTTCTTTCTTTGAAACAATAATGTTTGTGTAGCCCCCCCCTTACAGCAGGGTACACACCAGAATGCCTGCAAGTCATTTCGGTACATATCCTACGATAAGGGCGAGCTACGAATGATCACTATTTCACTTCATATGGCATCATAATAAAACATCAATATAAAAATCACGAACTTTTTGAAACCATAATTTTTCCTCATTTCATTTCATCAAAATCGGGAATTTACACATCTGTCATCGTTTACTGT
>JANIPM010000006.1:44236737-44256004 GCA_027478405.1 Erythroxylum cassinoides
TGGAATGTAAATCACATTACATAAACGAAATACATGCATATATGAAAGGAATACCTCATAATATATTATCAACAAATTATAATGTTAATACATGAATCACAACTATCCATTTGCCTAGGGCACACTACTAACAATATTAGACATCTTATTAAAATTGTCTTAAAAAACTTGAGGGAGCAAGTGAGCATGGTGACTTTAAGTTGTAGAAAAGAGTTTAAAGCTGAAAAGAAAAATGGTTTTATGAAAGAAATGAAGGATGACCAGAAGGAGAAAGAGAAAGAGGAAGAGATTAAGAAGAAAGTGGTCAAAGAGTACCAACTAAAAATTCATATCCAACAGTGAGATAAATAAAAGGAAAGATAAAGTTGGTAAGTTTTTAGGCTTTTAAAACAATTACATCTTAACATTCCTTTTTCTTTAAGCACTTTCACATACGATAAACATATGTCAAGTTCTTAAAGTATCTTCTTTCTAACAAGAAGAGGCTCGAGGAGTGCTTTGCTATCCTACACAACAAGCTACCCTAAAAATTAAAGGATCAAGGGGTTTTAATGTTCCTTGTAATATTTCTATTTTTAAATCAAAAGGTCATTAGTAGATTTAGGAGTTAGTATTAATTTGATGCCATATAACATGTTTAAGAGATCAGGGTTAGGTGAACCTAAATCGACTAAGATAAGCATTCAATTAATGCACAGGCAAATTATTATAATAACATTGTAGAAGATAGTTTGGTTAAAGTTGACAAATTAAGAGGTTCCCTTAATATTAGTATGACCTTTCTTATCTATTTCTAAAGTTATGATAGATGAGTATGACGTGAAATTAATCCTAAGGGTATAGGACAAGGAATTAGATTTTATGATATTTGAAGCCATAAAGCATCCCCTTAACAAAGATAATACTTGTTTCTCTATATGTGATTGATATTGAAGTTTCTTATGTTATATAATAAATAATCATAAAAGATCCAATGGAGACCTGTATCATACAAGGAAAAGAAGGAGTTATAGATAACCAAATTCTAGTTGAGCATATGGCATGTTTGGAAGCTAATGAGCCTGTGAATAAGAAGAAGAACTTTTAGGAGACTAAAGGAGTGTAGAATTAGGCATTCAATTGAGGGCCTGAATAAGTGAATTGCTTGAGAAGAAGTCTAGCTATAGGACTCATAAAGAAGCACTTGTTAGGAGGCAATCCAAAAAATAGTTATTTTGTTTCAATTTGGTACCTTTGGGGATCTTTAAAATTAGTCTTAGTATATTTTTCCTTGATGATGATTTTGTTACATGTGTTTTAAGTGAAAAATAGTTTTAAAATCATGGATTTAAATATATTTTGATGTTCCTTCATTATTGGTTCGGGATTCTCTTACTTGGGATAAGATTTAGTTGAGTTTTACAAACTATATAGGCAATATTGTACCCAAAATGAATCCTTGTTTTTTCAACATCCCAACATGTTTCTAGAAAGTGAGCTAGTAACTAAAAAAGCCTCATTGATAGATTATAAATTAAGGATTATTGATGACATTAGATAAGGCTAGCATTCTTTTATTATCAGGGGAGTATCACTTATCTTAATTTCTATCCTTCCCTTATTTTCTAGTTTTTCATTGTTATTTGTATATTGTGTACATTAAGGACAATTTACAACTCAAGTGTGAAGGATGACATTAATTACTTGTGCTTAAAATTTTTGTTATGATTAGCGTAATACGAAAAATTCTAGGAAATTTTTTAATTTTAAAAAGATATTAATTGAGATAATTCATTATAAGTTAATTTTTATTGTAATTTGATTTGGTTAGACAAGTAGTCATAAGCATTGATGAATAAGTTAATTTTAATCTGCTTATTTAATTTTTAAAAATGGATACTTAATTTGTCATATGATAATTTTTATCTAATTTGGACATATAATTGAGTTAAATGTGAATTCTTTTTAACCATTTTTCGAAGCCCACTAAAAAAAGTGTACAAATAAGTGAGCATTGAATAAATTCACTCTAATGACTTCAAACTAAGTAAAAAGGTTGAAATTAAAGAGTGGTGCTAGTAACCATTTGAAATGGTAACCTAATGGAGTTACTAAGATTATTCTTGACAAGGTATTTACTCTCATGTGAAAATCACTTGTGTTAATTTAAAGTCAAAGGTTTTTTCTTTCTTTAAATAAAGGTTATGAAAATGTTTGAAAATTGAAGCATCTTTTTATGTATACTTTATACCTTAGGTTGAATTTTGTGGATTGAGTTAAAGTTTGAAAGATTATGGTGTTAAATAGCATTGATTCATGACTTGATATGCCTAAAAATTTGATGAACGTTGTAATTGATTGAATAACAAAAAAAGTCTAGATTGATCTTATTGATTTATTAAATTCATTGCCACATATTTAAGTTAAGAGTGATGAAATTGATTTGTTTGTAGATAAACAAATGCTAGTGTGGGGATTCAACAAATGCTAATTAGACTATGTTCTTATCATCATTTTGAGAGTTCTTCTTAAACTTTGAGTTTTTTTTATAGGATTTAAAGCTAAATGTGGCTTATATGTTTTGCTCCTATTGAAGAAGAATGATTCCAAGTAAGTAGGAGCCATATTATACAAGTTTTGGCATAATTTTAGAGAAGTATGGGTGAAACGTGGACATGAATTTTTAGAATATGATTAAAACTTAAAATTTTGTTCCACTCATATAGGCTATTGATTCATTATATTTCTTTAAAGAATGGTCACATGAACAATACAACTTAAACCTAAACTCATGTTCATAGCCTTTAGACCTTTTTTCTCAGGATAAACTCTTAGATGTATGATTTAAGGTTTAATTATCAAGTTACTGAGCTAACAAAAGTGAAGCATGGACCCACATTAGTCTTTGTAAGTAGTAATTTTTATGAAAATTCTAGAGTTTCATATTTAAAAGGATAAAGAGGGGAAAAGGATAGGGGAGCAATCATAAGGAGTTGAATTAAAGCGTCTAGGGACAAGAGAGGAGCAACTTTGGAGATGGAGAAGATGATTCCATCAAGATTCAACTAAAGAACTTCAAGATTTCAAGAATAAATGAGAATGACTTCTTCTATCTTGTTTTCTCTTTTGATTATTGCTGGTTTTCTTATTCTTAGTACAAATAAGATTGGGATAAATATAAATGGGATGAATCCTAGAACTATATGTTTAGATTGATTCTTTGATGTAATGAAAGACCCAATTTTTCTTATGAATTATTCATGTTTATTTCTTACTATTGAATTGATATTTGCTAGCGTTTTGATTCAATTTTAGATCTCATATATAAGCTTGAAAAATCATATGTGTGAATAGATGAATAATAAATTTTTATGAAATCCTAGAGATAGGACCCCATAAATCTTTTAGATTAAAGTCAAATCTAACAACCAAGTTCATAAGATAAGTTAACAAGTTCTTAAAGACTTTGATTAGAAAGAGATTTCAATAAATCAACTTAAGGATAAGAGTAAAATTTCATGAGAAAAAATGTGGGTAATGTTGAAATTTATACCGATTTAAGAAACTAGAGTTAATAATTTAATCAAAATAAATATGGCTATATGAGTCTACATCTAAATCTTGTTTATCAATTGGTGGCTTTAGTCTTGTTTATTGCTTTGATTTGCTATTTTAGTTTAGTTAATCATTTCTTTTAAACTAGTCATCCATTTTGTTGGATTAGAAAATAAGAATAATAAGTATTTTTGGAAAATAAATAAATAAAAATCATTTATAATGCCAAAAAATGCAATCAGACAAGTACAGGATGATAGATACAATAAATGGAGAGACTATGAGATTGGAAATCCAAACCTCATAGTAAAGCTACAACATAAACTAGATTAATCAAAACAAGATTACAATAGACCCCAATTATGTTTCATGGAAAACTTGAGGCTATCAGTAACATGGTTAGCTATCAGTAACATGGTTAGCCATCAGTATCATGCAAGAACAAGTCATATTTGTAGATGTATATTTATCTAAGTGAACATCCCTAAATATTCTTTGGTTTCTTTCAAACCATATCGAGTAAACTAAACAAGTTATAACTAGACTCAGACACTTCTTGTCCTCACCAATCCTGTTATAGAGATTTTCAGAATTGGTAATGAATGTGATTTTCTTTTCTATTTATTATAATGTGAGATATGTTTGAAAATTCCAAAACTTCAGTGCATGCTAATCAATTTAGGGCATATACTAAGTTCCAATTGAATGTTACATGATTCATATTACACAAAATTTATGGCCTTTAAAACAATTAACCAAATCACATGATATTTATGCATGCTAAGAAACAAATTTTAATTATAACACTTTGTTCGGGCTATTTGGCAGTATGTCGTTTAACTATCAAGAACTGTACGCTGCCTGTCAATTCGAGTACTGAATAGGCTTGGATTACAACAAGCTTAACAAAAGTCGAGCACCTGGCTATATTTTCTGGATATGCAGCTTTCTCCGAATATACGAGGCTTTCTTTAGGCGCTAGTGATCAACATTTGGCTGGGTTTTATTGACAATACAAAACCATAATCTACAATATCATTTTCTTCATTGTCCTCGATTTGACCAACGATAGTATGCTAAATTGCTTAGGAATAGCATGATTTGTAGGAATTGTAGAAGTTAAAATGTCATAGAATGGAAACAGAAGTGTGAGCCTAAAAGGCACTCGTAGTATCTTTTTGCACCCACCAAAATCAGAAGGTTACAGGTTTAACATTAGCAAGTCAGATACTGTTACAATCTAATTGATAAAAATGCCAAACTCTTCTTTACTGTCTGTCTCTAGGAGAACAAGTCAAAAACCAACTCATCAACCAAAGAAGTTAGTATTCCCTCCTCAATCTCTATACCCTCTTCTAATGCTTCTAAATCAAAGTCAAGCCACCTTCCATACTGGGTGCTCATATCCTTGGCTACAAGTTCATCCACCATCATGTCTCCCATGCTTTTCCAACGAAAAATTTCCTTGTACAGTTGATTCGCCAACCAACCTTTTCTCTGAAGCAACGTCCACATTTTTACCCATGCTTTGCAGCTCCCACCAAAAACTTGTCCACACATGAAATCCAGGTGGTCACAAATGCAGTCGAACAGAATTTTTCGCCCAAGCTTGGATAATTTCTCTTCATTTCTTTGCATTTGAGTTTCCTGATTCTCCATCCAATCAAATAGATTTGGTCTCATAGCCTTTGGGGACTGGCCTAACAAGAAATCTTTTAGCATTGGCTCCGCATAATTGAATACCTCCCTCACATATCTTAATTCCAAGCTGTTAGAATACTCCGATCGAGGCCCTGAGAATGTTCTAGAATGTTTTCTTTCTTCATCCACTGTACATATTGAGGAGGCTGAGTTGGAGAAATCTATTTTATCTTCCAATGCTAAAGATTCATTTACAGATGTCTCATTCAACACCTCTGCAGCTTCAGGGGATAAAGAAAACAAGATGCCTGAAAATTGAGAATTTATCTTCTGGTCATTACTTTTACTAGATGCATTTTCATTGAATAAAAAGATGCAAGAAAAATCATGAGCAAATCAGAATACTTCCAGGAAAGGATGATAAGTTTCAACTGAGCTACCCTGAGAGGTGTCCACATATATAGAGGGAAAGAGTCATAAAGAATCGAGTATATCTGTTGCTAATGTTTGACCCAATCTAAATGCCACAAATTCCTGGATACAATCAATCAGCTCATTCACTTTCTCGGTGAAAATTTTTGGTTGCACCATAATGAGAAATTATGGTACAAATTCTGATGCATGCTTTACCAAGTGACCGGAAAGAAAATGAGGGTGGATGATGTCTTTACCTTTGGCATTCGTGCAGCATTCACTGATGAAAGAAAGTTCAAGAGTTGAAACAGGACAAGGCTCAAGACATTCAAGCTCTTTTTCGGTTTCACTGTAATTGCTACAACTGTACTCTGCTGTCTCATCTGACTGTATTTCTACCCCTTGAGATAACTGCAATCATCCATTAAATTCAGTATTGGTGTAAATTTTATGCAAACCATCTCTTCGTTTCTTAAGATGATTAAAATCCAAGGCCTTTCTAATTCTGCAATAATAAGAATAGAACCTGAATGGCATTCTACAACGTAAAAGTTTCACGAGCTGAAATAAGCATAGCTAGACATATAATTGGACACATGAAGAATAGACCGTGATAGGTTGGACAACAGTTCCAGTGTCCTTAACAAGTTTTCATAATTAAGAAGCTATTAAAAATTCCATCCAAATGATTAAGTGCCAAGCTCCCAGCTGTTACACTCAACCCAATCCTTAGGACTTACCCACACCAGCAGATTACAAACTAGCATTTAGATTTTTGAAGATCAAGAAATGGAAAATGTACAAAAACCAGGGTTGTTGATGGAGTTATGTCCATCTTTGGTGTTAGCAATAACACTTATCCATAATTTAATAAAAGGGAAGCAACTACACAACAAGAACAAATAAAGAGCAGAAAATTGTGGAACCAAGTCAGTTTCAAACACAATTCTGAACATTGGTGAACATGACCATTTATAAATGTTCGTTTTTGGTCTGCATGATGGACAGCCTAGCAGCTACTATTATTGATTTGATACCAGTAACAACTAGACAAATTATTTACAAAGACACCACCATAAAAGTCAATGAAAAGAGAGAAAGGTAAATCCAACTTCTAAAGTTAGCACGTTACACTATTGACTCCATTTCAGGCAACAGTTTAAACATCAAATGCGTAAATTTCATAGATACTCAATCAGTACATCATGTTGTTGCCTTTAGGGCATAAACCAAACCGAGGCTTACTATACGCTAATCAATTACACAAACAGGAAAAACGAAGAAAAGAAAGCAGTAAGATAAACTGCAGAACTAATCGTAAGAGACAGACCTGCCAGTTTTGGCACGTGATAGGCTGCTGATCCATTGTTGGCAAGCAGTCAAAATCACGAGGATGGTCTGATTTATCTTCATCTAGAACAAGATGAAACATAATGTCCTGTTTTTTGTGCTTTGTTCTCACCATGTCAAGTGCAGGTTCTAGAATCTCTGAGGTAGGCTTTGAACTAGCATAACTCTCCTCCCTGATAATATTAAAATTAAATGACTCAGTTCTGTTTGTTAATTCTCTCGGCTTCTCTTCAAGCCGAACACTCGAAGCTTCACTACCCATTACATTCAGCTGTGGCATGGAGTACATTAAATACTTTGAATAAAATGGATCACTACTGCCAACAGCATCAGTGTCAGTGCTGTTACTTTCTGCTGCCACATGAACAGGGGACTGAAGACGAGGCATGGCCTTCATTATGGGAGATGTAAATGTAAATGAAACAACATCCGTTCCATGTTTCGCATTATAGGCAACTGCCATATTTCCATCTCTTGTAACATTACCTTCTGTAGGCCTCTCAACTTCATCAAAGGACAACTTATCAGAAAGATTCCTGTCAGTTTCAAAATCTCTATTTACATGTTTCTTTTGAGATGGGATATTAGCTTTCTCCCTTTCAGAATCTGGATCTCTAGAGACATTTTTTCTGGAAGCACTTTCAGGCTTTATAACAACCTTGTTCACGATCCTATTTGGGCCAGTAGAACCACCCACTGATTGAAATGTTTTCTTCTGGCGGTTAGAGAATGAATTATGCTTATTGACCAATGTATTTTGTTTCAGGCTATTCTGCCTAAGTACATTGTTGGCCATGTTTTCAGAAGTTCTTTTCTGAATATTCTTTTGCTGCTTAAGCAATTGGTTTGACTTGATGTCATGCGGTACTTTCTGCTTCTTAAAGCTGTCACTCGTTGATGTTGACCCCTCTCTCCTCTGAATACTGGCCTTCACTTGTGCCGCTTGTGAAACGGACTTTCCCTTGTTCTTCAAATTACTGGAATTCCCTTCTGGAAACACGGAAGCCTTGCTTAATGGCAAGTTTTCTGATCGATTTTGTTTCTTGTCAATAGGTTGTCCTCTGCAGGACTTCGTATTGGATTGTGGGTCTACTTTTGGTGGCCTTGATGCCTTTTTTGCAGCTTCCATTTTTTGTTTCAAGTGTCGCAAAGGAACTGAAGGGGAGCCAATTAATGAAACTCTACTGGTAGTAGCTGCCTTAGGACTCGCACCTATGATTTTTGCTGCAGTCTCCATTACACAGGTCGCATTCTTTACTGGGTTAAATCCAGGACTCCTAACTGGAGAAAACAGTTTATTGTGGGTATTGGGAATTGGTTTCGCAGATTTAGGAGGCAATATTTCAGTCTGAAATCTCTCAAAAGGCCGACTTTGTGCTTTATGAGACATAGATGCAACAGATTTCCAACAATCCCTTTCCTGCTCACAGTGCCTGTTTAAGTTTTTTATGGTGTCATAATCACTCGACAAATTGGAGCTAGCCCTATTGAGTTGAGGTGTTCTAGGCAAGTGGCAGTCAGAAAATAGGGTAAAAGAAGGCTCGAGAACACTGGATGTCGGCAAGGAATCCAAGCCCATTAGCCTGGCGATTACTCCCGGTGCTCTTGTCGCATATCCTTCATCACTAGTTACAGATAAACTACAACTAAAGTCGCTGCTTCCTCTTCTAGTTGAGTTTGCTCCCTTGTTGCCCACCTCCATCTAGATGTACAACAAAATAACCAAACAATCACAGTGAAGTTTCAGAAAGGGCATCCAAAGTTAGACAGCAAATAGAAGAGAACATAATAGAAACGAACTCTTACAGTATAAATGGGCGATTCTGACGAGCTTTCAACAATTTCAATTCTTTGCCTTACTTCTACAATAGGAATGGAAACGAGACAACTTCAAACTATAAATAAAGAAAAAATACCTAACAAAAAAAGGTTCAGAACAGATTAATAGGCTTGCGTATTAGAACCAAAAGAAGTCGCTTGCCAGGAAAGCCATTGTTGTTCGAGAAAAGTTTCTTTGGAGACTTTCCATTCCAGTCAAACAGGTGAAACGGACGTCCTTTTGAACGCTTTCTCTCACCATCCATCATGTAATCTGAAAACCGTAATAGACTTCGAGTCATACTTTAACTTATGAACATAAAATGGAGTCATTGTTTCTCAAATCTCTAATCCACAAGTCAAAATAAGTACAGCGTTATGCAGACTAAATCCAAAACTAAACCATAAACTTTGGAAACGCAAATAAGATCTTTGAACCAGAATCCTCCCCTAGTGTCAGCTCCGTTGCTCATTCATCAAGAGCAGACTTCTACCAGTGAATCATATCATTCGAATCCCCCATTGCCGACATAAGCAAGTATGAGGTTCAAAAGAAAAAGAATGGAAAGAAAAAACACCCCAAAAGCTTCAACTGCTAGAAACCAAGATCTTACCTTTTGAAATGCAAGATCAAAAGCTCCTCCTTGTACTTCCCGTGCAAACAGGAAATAATCCAAATCCCACAATATTAGAAGTCAGTAAACGCAATGCGCGTAAATTGAATTACCAACAAAACAACTACCAACTCAAATCAAATGGGTGCTCCGTCAAAATGCACAAAAGACACACTTTGAAAGAATTTCGACCAATCCAGCAGTCACCCATTAACCATTATCGGCAGAAGCCTCATTTTTTAAAATAAAAAACTTTCCCTCGAGAGGGTATATTAGGAACTTTTAACAAGCAA
The DNA here is from genome assembly GCA_027478405.1 of Erythroxylum cassinoides. Taxonomy (NCBI): domain Eukaryota; kingdom Viridiplantae; phylum Streptophyta; class Magnoliopsida; order Malpighiales; family Erythroxylaceae; genus Erythroxylum; species Erythroxylum cassinoides. Next base: position 44,246,402 of record JANIPM010000006.1, read on the forward strand.
CGAGACGAAAACAACTGTACCCCTACAAAGGACTCAAGAAGAGAACTTGACCCAGAAAAAACAGAAGCAAAGAAAAGCCAAAGAACGGTGACATTGGCAGTGATAGGGACTGAATTAGATCAGGAAAGGTCCAAAAGAAGAAGCAGTGTAAAATGTATCAGTTTACGTGTGGAGAAAGCGAGTGTCTGATTGAGTGGTTGCATTTGTGTACTATTTTGACACCGCCTAGATTTAAGGCTTAAGGTTGGTAAGTGGCAACCAAACCAGAGGCAGAGGCAAACACAGCCAGTGTGACTTGTGAGAGACATTCAATGGGGGTGAGTTGTTTGTCGTTGCACCTTACCTATTTATCGCCACGTGGCAATCGTAAATGGTCTTGGTCCTACTGGTTTGGTGTGCGCGGTGCGCCACTTAATTAGGAGGATTAATTAATCCTATCGTAGGGATGGTAAATAGAAAAATATCTTAGTGCATTTTTCTTCCGTTTCATAACCTCTAGCGTTCAAAATATTGAGAAATGTAATTTTGTTTAGGAGAATACCATGAGAAGTGATATTTAAAATTTTAAAAATATAAATAATTTTGTTTAAGATAATTTAAGAAGATGTTAAGAAGTGATATTTAAAACTAAAAAATATATTTAAAGAATTACATTTAAAAGGTTATTAACTATTAATTTAATATATGTAAATAATTTTGTTTAAGATAATTTCATAATTTAATAAGTTTGAATTATTAGATTTTAATTTATTATTAGATCATTATATAATAATACAAGTTAATGTATTTTTTATCTTAATAAAATATTTTATTATTACTTTTTTTATAATTTTTAGTTTACTGCCTATTAAGCCTCTAAACTTTATACATATGTAATATGAGAAGTCTAATTATATATCCTATATAACTATATCTATAACAAGCATTAACTTAATTATTCTTTAAGTTAGGCATAAATTAACTTGCGTTTACATTGACTTGTCTATTTGTGGAATGTCATTATGTCAATAACAATTTATCGGCCTTCTCTTAATATTTAAAAATAAAATCTATAGCTTAAATATGTTATATCAGATAACTCATTTTCAGTTTTTCCACTTATAATATTTCTTATTTCTATTCTTATAAATGTAAATATTGATATAAATCCTCCAAATCATACACTCCAATATAAGTCCTCTAATATAATAATTGCAAATTAATATTCTTTTATTTTAAACCATATAATAAACAAGTTATTCGTTTTTCTTTTAAATTGAAAGAATGAGATTACTAGGCAAAAGTCTTAAGAAGTACGACAATGCAATTCTTGACTAAACATGATGAAAGAACAGCAGAACTATACTTTTAACCTTTATACAAAACATTGAAGAGACCAGTGTAGGGACCATATAAGACGACTGTTGATGAATGAAGTTAATAGCAAATCTAAGAGGACATTAAAGGTTTCATCTACTGGCCATTCCCCAGGAAAAAGAGATGTTTTTAACCCATTTACGTCGTCATTTTTAAAAATAGGAGTGTCCAAAAGGGCCCGATCTGACCTAATTTTAGCCCGAGTTAATTAGGCCACATACCAAGGTCGGGCCAACCCGGTTCATAGTTCCACCGTTACTTCAAAAAAGACGTCATTTTATCAAAAACAACATCATTTTTTACGTTTTTCTTTTAAAACTCGTAGCCCGTCCGGCCACGAGTCGGTCGGCCAATGGTCAGACCAAGCTGCGAGTTGACCTATCCCTGCCTGTTGGGCCACGGGCTGGGTCACCCTAGCCCTCCGAGTCCGGCCAAGCCATTAACATCTCTATTTAAAAATCTTTTAATATTAACTGTATTGTAGCTTGAAGATCCTTTTATTAGTTCCTGAAAATTCTCGCGTTTCTTTCCCACCATATACAGTATATAATATTGCTAAATGAAACCTTAAGAAAAGTTATAGTTATCTCCACTCAGTTGGTTAGGATAAGCTACCCATTGCACAATATTGCTCCATTGTGTTGATTGCAAAGAGGTTGGAAATATCTCCGTATATAATTAGCAAAAGAGCAACCAAAAAAGAGGTGGTCCATATCCTCGTGAGTTTTGATAGATGTATAATTGACTTAATATATTTTGCTTAATATTTTATACATTTGGTACTTAATTCGTCTTAAGTGTGTATACAGGTGATAATTGCCTTCATGGGCTTAAAGAAGACATATTCAAACAAAAACACGACGTAAAATAAAGAATCAACAAATCTAAAGGAATGCACAACGTGCATCTGGCCGTTCACTTTCACGTGGCTGTGCACTTTCGCAATATCCAGCAAATTCCGATTATGCATGGTCGTGCAAGAGACCTTGCATCAACCAAAACCTAGAATTCCATACAAAAGTAATGTTTCACAGGCAAATGAAGGGAGGAAGCAGTAGGCATCATTCTGAAGAGTACAGAGGTGATTTGGAGCGGGAGACAGAGAGTTTTTATTGACAAGATCCATTAAAATGCAAGATCGGATGTCCACATTATCATAATACTTAATAGAGAACAATCATAGAGATTTAAAATTATGATTTCATTATTTTCTATTATGTTTTCTATATACATGTATCTGATTTCCTGTTAATCAATGTATAACTAATTTTTCTATTAATATTTAGGCTAAATGACCATATTTGGTACCAAAATATGTTTTGATTATTTTGTTAATGCAATTGAGTTGTTTGGTTATTGCAATCTAATTATTTATTTTATTATTGTCTATTAATATGATTTATTAGACTTAAATTTGATTTTATATGTAGCGATTGAGAAATCCTAGGTTTTAATTAATCTATGAAAATCTAATTTAGGGATTCATAATACGGTAATTCACTCCTATAAAATTTAACCTGAGTAATTCGGTTAGAAATCTTATGATTAGTTATTAGTAGACTCAAGGTCAACTACTAGCATACCTAAGAGTCTCCACAGTCCAATTAATTAGCAACACAATTACATGACAAACAAATAATCGGTTAAGGGTTTAGGGGGATTCAACGCTTATATACTAATTATTTGATATTAGTAATTAATTTAGTGTTTCATCAATTCTCTTCTTTAATCATTCTACTTGTTATTTTAATTGTTTAACTTTAGATTCTTTAATTCAACTATAATCAATCCTTTGGCTAAATAATAGAATAATGGTAACTACTAGTACTCATAATCCTTATAGGATTAACCCATATTTCTAGCTACAGCAACACCGTACACTTGCGGTATTACATATTGACTACTTACGAAAATGGTCAATCAAGTTTTTTGCATCATTTTTGGGGACAGTGGTATTAGGAACACTTTAGTTTCATTACTCTAGTCATTACTTTTGTTTGTTTGTTGTGCTTTATCCTTGTTTTACCTTATATTATTTGATTTGTTTTTGTTAGTTAGTTTATTTCTTTAGTTTTAGATTTAGACTCCAAGTTAGTTTATGGCTCAAAGCAACACTAAGAACTTACTAAACATAGATCCTGAGATAAAAAGAACTATACGAGGGAATCGTCGTAGAACTAACCTTGGAGAGTTTGAGCTAGATCGTTGAATAGAGGACTTGGAAGGTCACGCAGACATAGAAAAATCACATAACATGGCAAACTAACCATGAACAATGTTCGACTATGCTAAGCCAGTCTTATCTGGTGCGAAATCCAACATAGTGAGGTCGACTGTGCAGATAAACAACTTCGATATCAAGCCAAGCATCATCCAAACGATGTAATAGTTAGTCCATTTTGATGGACTTCAAGATGAGGATCCTAGCGCACATATTTCTAACTTCTTAGAGATCTGCGATACTTTTAAAATAAATGGAGCAAACGATGACGCCATCAAACTACATCTATTTGCTTTCTTCTTGAAAAGAAAGATAAATAATGGCTAAACTCTATGTCACGTTTGTCAATGACCACCAAGGATCAAGTGGCGGAAAATTTTTTACTAAAGTATTTTCCTCCTACAAAGATTGCGAGACCAAGAAATGATATCTCTCTATACTCCCAAATTGAAGGTGAATCATTATACGATATATAGAAGAGATTCAAAGAAATGCTCCGACAATGCCCACATCAAATCCAGATATTATATAATGGGATAAGTCAAAATACTAGGTAGTTAATTGATGTAGTAGCTGGAGGGACGCTAAACAACAAAAAATTTGAAGTGGCCTAAGAGTTGATCGAGGACATGGCCATAAACAACTATCAATGGTGCTCAACTAAAGCATGAAACACTAATAGGCCATTAGGAGTGTATGAAGTAGATGCGGTGACTCAACTAGCAAGTCAAGTGGAAGCCTTAAGCAAGAAGATAGGCAGAATTACTATAGCTCCACAAGGAAGAGTGATGCAATGCAAGGTGTGTGGGTTAGATCACTCAGGACAAGATTGTCAATTAGATCAACCCAAACATATAGATTATCTAGGGAATGCTTTAAGACACCAAAATAATCCTTATAGTAATAAGTACAATCCTAAATAAAGGAACCATACAAACTTCTCATGAGGTAACCAAGGTCAACAAAGGAACAACTCTTTACCTAGATTTTAAGCACAAACATCACATCCAAGGAAACCAAGTATGGATGAGATGATACTGGAATTTATTCAGGATTTAAGGGTGAAACACCAACAAACAGACACATCCATATGGAACTTGGAAATAAAATTTGACCAATTGGCCAAATCATTGGTGGAGAGACCTAAAGGGAGTTTGTCGAGCACAACTAAAACAAATCCAAAGGAAAGGATAATGGCAATCACTTAGCGACTGAAAAGAAGCTCGAATAAGAAGAAGAAGAAAAAAAAAGAAAAAGGGTTATTAAATGCTTCATATAGAGTAAATACAATCTAAAGAGAGTCCAGGAGTATCAACCTAAAATTTCATAACCATTCTAAGGTAGAAGAAGTCCAAAGAAGTAGGGTTGAGCAAGGTTCTTGATGTAACAAATCAATTGAAATCATGACTTGCCCTTTCTGAATCGACAAAAGAGAGGTTATTAAACAAAGTGGAACCTAAGAAGTTGGAGAATGAAGTATCAAACAAGGAGAGCTCTAACAAAATGGTAACACTACCACATAAACAAGCTGACTGTAATAGTCGATTTTCATACTAAGGATTAAAGCCTTAAATTGTTGCACATGATTCATATCATTTGAGAATTTATTAAATGCATTTCATTGGCATGCATAATATTCACATACACACATGAATCATGATTTAGTAAACACTGCCAAGACTTTATGTGCACTCAATTGGTATATTCTGGGATATGAAAGGTTTAAAGTGATCATGATGTGAATGGTGTATTACTTATGTCTTGAATTTTGGTTTGTTGGATTATAATTAGTAAATTTGGAGTTAATTATTACAATTGGAAAATTAATGAATTAAAATGTGCATTTAGTTTAGGAAAAATGTCAAATTGACACATAGAAATTTAGGATGACTAAGCCTATGAAATAAGTTACACATGGCAGTAGAATTGAGTACATTTGACATAAATAATTGAGTGACAAATGGCTTAGAGGTTGAGTGACAAATGGGCTAGCATAATTTTGACATTTGGCAGCTTATGGAGAGGACAAATGAGATGCATACATAGGGACAAATGTCATTATGAAATGGTGACACCTAGTACCTAATGAGTTAAACTAATGTAGAAGTTATTTTGCTGTGTTCATTCTTCTCCTCTCTTCCCTTGCACCACATAATTATCCACCCTCCTATAGCTCTGAAATTTGGCTTCTAGTTCATTCATCACCACTCTAAAATCTTGACAAGATTCTGCATCAAGAAAACTATATGTTGTTGTCTTTCATTTTGTTGTTTTCTTATTGTTAAAAACCCATCCAATTCTCACCTTATTTTTAAGATGATCTTGAATGCATATAAGGCAAAGTAGATTTGATGAATTGAGGTGGAACTTGAGCTAAACAAGTAAGTAAAGTATTGATCCTTATGGCATATTGTAATAGAAAATTTATGATGATTGAATTAGGATGGATAGCATGTAGTGTTGATGATGAAGTGTGCCAGAAAAATGATACATAAATTGGATACTTTTCTATTTTGGTTTTGATGCATGAGAACCGTAGGTTATATGTTGCTATATGTATTATTTAGATTGAGATTTGAAGTTTAAATGAAGGTGAATTTATGCTAAAGAAAGGTGCTAGTGAAGTGTTCTTGAATTTGGAAAAAACTAGGACTACATATATGATGAGATTAAGTGAATGAAAGTTTCTGGTTTGTTTTTGTATGCATGAAGGATAAATAGTTTATGAGCTGCTAATTGAATGATTTTGAGTTGGAATTGGAGATGAAATTGATGAAGAATTGAAGTATAATTAAGGAAAAATTAATCGACTAATATAAAGATGTTTTGAATTTGGTATGAAGGTGTTAGAATATGGAGAAATTGAAGGAAAATGGAGAGTGAACGTGCAATTCACTCATCCCACAATTGTGGGAAGGTCCTCCATGATCGTGGGCAATGTTTTGAAATGAAAATTTTATGTTTTGTGTGATTGTTGAATTAACTAAGGATAAGTTGCTTTACTTAGGTATATTTAGACTTGATTAAGACATGAAATGAACCTAGATTGATGTTTAATTGATTAGTTGATAAGTTTAAGTTGTTAATTGATGTTTTAACTTAAGGAATGGATTGTTTTGAAATCAACATATCTAAAATCTAGAATTTATGAGTGTTTAAGGAATGAAAGTATTCTTATGAATGTAAATGTGATCCAAAGGATATGAGTAATGTGAAATAGGTATGAATAAAAATTAGGAAATTGTGTGAATATATATTACTAGAAAAGGCTAGTGAATTACGATTGATGAATTTAGAGTAATCAAACTTACTTAAAATATAAACCTAATTGCAAACTAGATATGTATAAGCTATGATGTTTGAATGGCCAAGATTTATGAATAAGGATACATACCCAAAAAATCAATTGAGCATGCATTGAACATGACACATATCCATGTGCATGAGTGAATAATCATATGATTAATCAACTTAGTAATGTGTAAAATATATGTGTATTGCATGACTAAAGAAGCACAAGTTGATCATCAACATCTAGAGCTGGATCATCAAGGCAATAGCTTTTCTAGAGCGTACAATGAGTTAACCTAGATGTTTCTCACTATGATGGAATTATTTTTGGTTAACTTTCAATTAATGAACTGTTACTTATCTAATTTCTATGATTCCAAACATTGTTGGTCTAAAGAATTTGATACTTAGGACTATATATCAAAGTGTTTTCAAATTGTATATGTACTATAGAATGTGTACTCAACTGAATGTTGAATGTCGAACTCAAGTTCAAAGAATATGATAAATGACATGAGCACATTGAATGAAAAGTATTGATAGCATATTATGTTAATTGATGCATTCCATTACATGACATGCATGATCAGATAAAGGAGTTGTGACCTGAGTGACCAAGGCGAAAAAAAGCTTTAAGCTTAGGAATTGTGCACAAAGAGCCACACTCTCAGTTAACAATGAGCCCTATATCTACAACATATATAGGACAGTAAATGAAATGAGCCTGATATTCACAACAGATACGGGATTGTAAATAGGCTCTCGATCACAACAAAATAAAATGAAAACAGAATCACATGTGCATTTGCATGTATATAAATTTACATGAATCATATGAATGATTGAGATCAATTAATGGATTGTTCTGAAATAGTGTTATGAAATGTTTGTATACATCTTGTAGTTGTACTTGTACTTGTTGAGCTATAACAAAATGTGATGTGGGATTTGATAATGGATGATATGTTAAACTTCTTTAAATTGGTTATATATTTGACATTTATGTTCTGTCTGGAGTGAGCACATCGATGATGGTTCACTCACTGAGTTCGCAAGCTCATCAAAATTGCAATGTTGACTTTCAGGTATAAGGGAGTTCTAGCTTCTAAGGCAACTAAGTAGAACTCTAGTATTGTCATTTTGAGAACAAGAATGGCTCAAAGGTCTGGTCAGCTGATATCTGAGGAGTCTAGTTAGGATGTGTTTGTTTAGCTTCTAATTTCATGTTAAATGTTTTGTATGGAGTTGAATGTAATGTAATGTGAATACAAGGATATGAATAGTATTGGCATAATGTAAGTTTATTTTGTGAATATAATGAGGAGATTTGACTATTTTGGATACTTATGTTATGTGTGATGCCATAATAAGTTAATGTGATTGTTCTAATGTATCATTCTCATAGGGTATGTTCTCAAATATCCTTTAGATGTTCGGACATATGCTTTATGGAAGTGTTATGCTACAAATTTTGGTATCAGAGCATAGTTTGGCATCCATAAAGACATATATAAGCATTTAAACCCGACATATAGTAAGAGATTCATATATTGATCACAGTTATTGTCTATTTTAGGTCATCCACTATAGGAGATCGAGTCATAGAATTAGTTGACCTTAAGTCTATCTAGTCTAACCAAATGCCTCAAAAGGGTCCTATGGAAGTACAGACCCTACTGAGGCAGAAGGTTGGTTAGATAGAATAGAAAGGGTATTTGATCAGATGGATTATGAGTCTAATGAAAGGTTTGACTACATAGTTTCGTTACTTCAAGGTCTAGCTTATCAGTGGTGGAAAACTGTTCTCGGCAGTTCCGCTCGACCTTGTAGAATGATATGGGATGACTTTCTGAAGGTCTTTAGGGAGAATTATACGCCAAAGATCTATTTGGATAGGAAGATGAAGGAATTCCTAGATCTAAAACAGGGCAATCTCAATGTACTCGAGTATGAGGTGCGGTTTAATGAATTAATAGGATATGCTACTGCTTTGATTCTGACTGAGGAGGATAAATATAGATAGTTTAAGGATAAATTGAAAATAGAAATTAGGACGAGATTAGCTATTACCAATCTGAGTAGTTTTGCTAAGTTGCGAGCTGCTTCAATCCAAATTAAACGGTTACTGAAGGATGGACAAGGAGAGTATAGGCAAGAGTTCATAATTAAGAGGCATGGTAAGTCTCAAGTTGATTCTGGCAGGAGATTCAATAAACGCTAGAATAGTGTTAGATCGCGTACGGTCCGAGTATTCACAATACACTGCGGAAAAAGACCATACAACAAGATGATGTATAATCGAAATACCAAAGATGTACGAAAATACCTTATTTTCGTAGATAGGTTGCTTCTTTTCGGATTCCAAGACACTGCAAAACGCGAATGCCCTCTACCGGTATCCACACGAGCATGCACGATCCGGGCTGCGGCTGTTGTGTGCTAGCACGTCCTGAAACTCTTCCGAACGCCGCACAATTTTTCTCTCGGATGGCGGCTAGGGTTTCCTGACAAAATGTCACTTAACCTAATGAGACCTAAGCTTCTCTACTTATAGAGAAACCCTAATCCCATTTAGGCCCTAACAAGTTTCGGCCCATTATATCTTATATAATAAAAGCCCGACAACTTAATTCAATCTAGCCCAATAAATATATCTAAATATATTTATTCAATACCTAATAAATTAGGCCCAAGAGAATAAGCCCAGATCACATCACTCTTTGTGTGCGACCCTG
>JANIPM010000006.1:44282826-44296910 GCA_027478405.1 Erythroxylum cassinoides
GAATGCATGTACAATCATGTGCATATACAAAAATTACAGTTTATGCATATATGGAGGCCATATTAGGCATGACCATGCCGAGATACGTTTTCACACTCATATCTCATTCTAAATTACCATTTTACCCTTCCCATCAGTGATGGGGTGCTACATAATACATATGACTATATTATATATAGTTACTTCTAATGAAATATACGAATCAACCTTTTATGAATTGTTATTACATCTAATACATCACATGTATAATATTTAACAACTTAATACATCATCATCCGTTCACCAAAGATTCATTTGGTTATTTACAACCTAATAAGTTTCACAAGTTCCATACAATTCATGATTACATAACTTTGTGATTCTCATCATGGTAATTTAACTAACATGACATAAAAAGATATTCTTAGTTATCCAACTTTGTATTCTTTCCACTTTTGTTAAGCATAATTCCCTTTTGATCCAACAAATACAAATTATTTTTGTAAACTTAAAAACTACCTTTATTCAATAATCTATTTCTTCCTATGCCTTAAAAATTTTAATAATTTTGAATCTAAATTCACTATCAAATGGTTATAAGTATGAACAATAAATATATATGATCTCCATCATATCATATACTGCTGAGACAAGTCATTTAACCAATTTTCTTCTAATGAAAACTGTTATCATATTATAGTAAATCATTTAATTTTAGTCCATATTTTTACCTTTAGGAGGATAAATCGAATGGAACAATTTCACTAAGGACCTAAACCTTTTAGCTCTACTCTATTCAACCTCTTGAATCTTGCTATCATAATGTTTACATACATCTAAAATATTGCCATCAAAGTTTGTGAGACATCAACCAACTCAAAATATCACTACATTTTGTCACCTATATGATTTTTACATATCCCTAAAACTTTAACAAGAAATCTTCAGCATGGATTAATAGCAAAATTGCATAATAGACATACAAATTTTTATACTTGACCTTGAAATTTTTCTTAAATTTAACCTTTGTTGTAAGATTGCATCTTCTTAATTTAGTGTTTAACAATCTGCATATTTATTGATCCTCTCACATCATTCTTCCTAAAAAGCTGTGCAATGATTTTAATAAATTTCTAAGGAATTTCTATACACTAAAGATGCTGGTATAAAGAAAATTACAAAATTTAGCTAGAAAAATCTCTACTTACCAAAGAAAGAAGGGGGTTTCAATAGATGATGATAATAAAAAGATTATGGAGGATTATAAGTGGTAAGGCCTTACTATGAGTTAAATGGATACATGAACACTCTCTGGCTAATAGGAAATTTTAGACCATTAAGCCTAAAAAGAATCCTCTTAAGTAATGGTGAAAAACTAAAGATGAGAGATTGTTTGCAACCAATCATCAAAACTAAGGGGGAATGGCAATGCAACCTAAATGTGGTTTGATAATTGGGAATTTTGGGGCCTCTTACCTACTTCCTTATTATCGAAACTTTAGGTTGCTCTGTTATGACAATGCTTATGTTAATTTACTCATCAAGTGTACTAATTAGTGCTGCAACAATAGACGGAGTGAACTATTCTTGAGAAACTTCCCTACTTATTAACCTAATATCAACATGAAGGATAATGCAACTTAGCTAAGGCACTCATTTGGCATATTCACTATCAAATCTTACATACATTTTTAGAACTTATACACATAGAACAATATAGTTTCCTTTAGTGTGGTGTAAGTTTTTATCCCCTAAGATCCCAATTATACTATGGTTGGTAGCCAAGAGTTTCCTTAACACTCTTGATAGAGTTAAAAGTTCAGCTTCCCTCAATCCCATTTGGTACTCTACCTTGAGGCTTTATTGACCTTTTTCGTGAGTAGTCAATATGTGTGCATGGTGTAGTTGTAACTAGTACTTGCAAATACGGGTCGATCCTATGAGGACGGTGAGTACTAGTAATTACAGTTATTCTATTATCGAGCTTAGGGATTAATTGTAGTTGAATGAAAGAAACTAAAGTTAAGCAATTAAAATAACAAGCAGCACGATCAAAGAAGAGAATTGATTAAACATTGAATTAATTACCAATATCAAATAATTAGTATATAGGCATCAAATCCCCCTAAACCTTTAATCAATTGATCATTTGTCATACAATTGTGTTGTTGATTAATTACACTATGGAGACTCCTAAGGTATGTTAATAGTTGACCTTGAGTCTACTAATAACTAATCCTAAAGATTTTAACTGAATTACTGATCAGGTTAAATTTTATAGGATTTTGTAACCATATTATGAATCCCACTATTAGATTTGACCCTAATCTGAAAGATTTATGTCATCCTATCTCTAGGGTTGCAATTAACTCTTTTCATATGATTCAAACATAGGATTTCTCAATCACTACGTATGAAATCAAAGTCTAATAAATAAAATTAATAGAAAATAACAAAGCATATAATTAGATCGTAATAATAAAACATCTTAATTGCATTCACAAAATATTCAAAACATGTTTTTATATCAACTAGGATTCATCTAGCCTAAATACTAATAGAAAAATTAGTTATACATCGACGAACACGAAATTAGATACATGTATATAAAAAACAAAGAGATCATAATTCTAAATCTCCCTAATTGTTTTCTTTGGAGTATTCTAACAACGTAGATGTCCGATCTTGCGTTCTAATAGAGCTTATGGATAAACTCCACATCTATGCTCCTTAAGCTCTAAATCACCCCTGTAATCATCTCTGCACTTTTCAAATTATAGCTTGCTGACAAGGTGTTGTTACCCTTGCAGATTAACCCTACATGAATAACAAGTAGTATATGAGAGTAGGGATCATTCCCTCGAATCTAATAATAGAATGCTAACTATCGTCAAACTTGCCAACAAAATTTCAATAAACGAGACACAAAAATAGAAACAAATCAAAAATCTAAAATCTAAAATGCAATCTAACCTAAATGATTTAGTGTCGAATGCAAGCTACTAACTAAACCAAAAAACAGAAATAGCTAACAGAAAACAAAAATCAAAAGATAATCTGATGCGAATAGAATCAATTTGACGCAGATAAGACTCAACAAAGTCAACTAAACTAAACTCAAATCGATGCATGGAAATAAGTAATTTGGGGGGTGATCTCAACAATTCAGAATTTAAAGAACACAAACTTAAACTAATGTTAAATCAAATTTTGGCAAAAATCGTAATTAAAAGATTAGGATAAAAACATAATTATGGAAACTTCAATTCCAAAGGATTTCGCCAACGAAACCAGTTAATTCATTCATCGGACTCTAAGAATTATTTATGTACTGTGTGTGCATAATCAAGGATCACCAACTTACTGATTTTATGCTTCTTAAATGCTAAGTAAACATATCTTCAAAAACAATCATGGGGTACATAACTATTAATCCTCTTAAGTTGCGTACGAGCATTATGTTAGTTAGTTTAATGATCTTGCCTTGAAAACCTCAACAACTACTATCATCACTTTAAAACAAAGTTCGAATTCTCTCAAGATAAGTTTGACAACTACTATCATCAACCTAGCTATAAATCAATTAATTTGGCAACTACTACCATCAATTAATCAAATTGCATCCAAAAATCCCTTATAAACCTTAATTTTGGATCTTAAGATTTACGAGTTCAGATTAGCCATTAAAGGATCAGAATTCAAACTCATGTTTGTAACACAAAAGCATAAGAATCGATTAAGATTAAATCCTCATAAATTAAAATTGGTTCCAAGGGTGATACCTTTTACAATTGAATTAAATGTTTAGCCACATACCTTGTACAATTCGGTTACCACCCAACTCTTTAAGGAATTTGTGTCTAAAATAGAAAAGAAGAGAAGAAGAATTTCATCTAAGATTTTAGAGAAGGACTTCAGCTACGATATGAGAGAACTACCCAAAGGAGGTTGATGCTAAACCTAGAGACAAAAGTCGTGTTTTATATATCTCACAATGATGAGGTGCCAGACCTAATTTAGAGACAAACAATGAAACACATTGTTGTCAATTTTTTAGGGTCAAATTTGATAGTGCACAAAAAGAAAATGGTGGCGATTCAGGAGCTCAACTTTTATCAGTCGCTTTTTATTTGAGTTACCTTCAATTTGAGACTTGAATCACTGAATTCCACTATTTGAGTCAAAAGTTATGATTGAAATATCGTTGAAAGGTCATTCTAGCGATCCAGAATCCGTTGCAACTTTTGGGAATTTATTTCTCCTAAATTCTAGCTTAGACAAATCTTCAATAGGTCCCAAATAATCCATCAATGAGTAAAGAATTTAATTATGAAATTTTAGAACCTTTTGTTAAACGAATTTCGAGATAAAAATCCCACATTGACTAGAGGTCAAGTCTACCAGAAATCCAAAAACAGTGCAATTCGAGTCTATTTGTTTCATTTATGCATTTTACATCAACGAAACTCAAATAATGCTAAAACATGATAAATCAGCTATAGATGAACATAAAATGAATGTAAATGACTCTAAATTAAGTCTTAAAGAAATAGGAAAATATGAGTTTATCAAATTCTCCCACACTTAGCTCTTGCTTGTCCTCAAGTAAGAAAAAAACAGAAAGTAGAACTACAGAAAATCGGAAAAACAAAGTGTAGAAAAACAAAATCATGCAATGCAAAGAAAAATACTTAAGTATGTAGCATTCAAATCAGATCCCCAACAGTATCAAGAAATTCAAGCATGATAACTAGAACTCGGTTCACCACGATCATCACATAAAATCAATGAACTCCATTTACATGTAACAGTCGAGCTAATCTAGCATAATAGAGTTATAGGAAATCTATGCCATATCAAAATAATAAGTCCTCTCATTGATAGACACTCCAACACTTAAACTGTTTAGGCTCAAATATATAACTCTCAAAATTTGATCAATGAATACATTCCACGATATGCTTGCTTTTCAATCTTGACAACACTATCAAAGTGCACATATACTATACACAAATCAAAAGGTCTTTAACATGGTTGTAATGGGGCTTAGCTAAAGGTGAGGTAAAAGAAAGATAAGAGAAGGCTAAAGCAAAGGAAGTAGAGCTATACAAAATATCATCAAACACATGTACACGTATGCATCCAAGCACATAATTCTACAAATTGAACACAAACAACTCCACTTCATTTCAGTCCATTCGGACTTCCCATAGACAAGTATATAATTCGAAACACTTGGGAAATATTTTTCTTTTTCTTTCTAATATCATGACAGAAACTCTTTCTCTTTTTTATTTTTTTTTCAACAATGTTGAGTTGTGTTCATTGCTAAACATTCAAATTAACACCACATCCTCATATATCAACCAAATCACATATTCAACTTTGCCAATAAATGATCTACCAACCTTGGCCATACGGTATAGAGTATAAAAATAAGATCAAGGCTAAGTTAATAATGTGTAAAGCAAAGAAAAGGATAAAAGTTCAAAGGGCTTTCTAATGGAAATTATGCTTTAGGTTGGCTATTTAAGTTCAAGTGGTTTAACCTAGATGCCTTTATCATATTCATGCAAGCATACTAAATCCAGATATTAAGCAAGTTCTAGAGAATTATACCATTGAAAGAATGCACACAACAAAGAATAATGTTAAAGGCATAAAAGCTTGCATAGATCATCTATTAAGTCAATACAACATAGTTTCAAGGTCACTCTACTATCTAGAAAGCTCAAGTGTTACATTAAAACCCATTCATCAAGTTTATGCATTCATTGTTATTAACCAAATCTCAAGCATAATACTTGAGCTCGTTCAACAATTAGGGATCCTAAAAAATGCTAGAACACTTAAGTTGCAAGAAAAATAGAAAATATTTTTGTAATTTTTGATTTTTTTCAAATTTTATAGCAACTAAAGTGAAAAAGTTCTCAAGTTCAAGCGAGAACAAGAAGGTGAGGCAATTTGCCCCTCACAAGACAGCATAAATCTGAACCTAGACTACCATTTTATCCTAGAAATGAACTAAAGTCTCCCCCCTCCCACACTTAAACACAACATTGTCCTCAATGGTGAAGTAAATTCAAGAAGAAAGATGCAAACCAAATCTGAAAAACAAAAACAGAATCCAAAACCTAGAAAAAGCAACAAAAATTTAAATGAGAAAGAAGGGAAAGAAGAAATCAAATCTAATTAATCTCTAATGGGTTGCCTGTCATTAAGTGCTTTTGCTTATAATTGTTAGCTCGACATTTTCTGTGCATCATTCTCCATAGTTCAGCATGTCCACTACCACTTTTTCCATCAAAAT
Organism: Erythroxylum cassinoides; assembly: GCA_027478405.1. Taxonomy (NCBI): domain Eukaryota; kingdom Viridiplantae; phylum Streptophyta; class Magnoliopsida; order Malpighiales; family Erythroxylaceae; genus Erythroxylum; species Erythroxylum cassinoides. Next base: position 44,289,116 of record JANIPM010000006.1, read on the forward strand.
GTCCTTGAAACTTTCATAAAAAGACTTCAATCGATGACCATTAACTTTGAAGCTTCGGTTGCTACCTATGTCACAAATCTCAGTAGCACTATGTGGAAATACATTAATAACAACAAAAGGACCATGCCATCGAGAATGTAACTTACCAAGAAAGAGATTGATATTCGATTAGAAGAGAAGAACTTTCTGACCCACTGAAAATTCCTTGCTTCCAACCATTTGGTTAAGGTATGCTTGTGCCCTTTCCTTCATAATTTGTGCATTCTCATATGTATCATTCCGTAACTCCTTGAGTTCTTGCAGCTGTAACTTGCAATGAATTCCAGCATTGTCATAATTCAAGTTACACTATTTAAAGGCCCCAAATGTGCGATGTTTAAGCTCCATAGGGAGATCATAATTCTTTCCATAAACTATCCTAAAAAGTGACATGCCTATAGGTGATTTTTAAGCAATGTGATAAGCCCACAATGCATCACCTAATCGAAGACTACAATCTTTATGATTAGGTTACACAGTCTTCTCAAGGATAGACTTGATTTTGTGGTTTGACAATTACGCTTGACCACTCGTCTGTGGATGGTAGGCGGTTGAAATTCGGTGGATGACATGGAAATTTTTCAACGAGGTCTCAAAAGATCGGTTGCAAAAGTGGGATCCTCGATCACTAATGATAGCCTTGGGAATGTCATACCTATCAAAAATTTTAGAATTCACAAAATTGACAACAACTTTGGCATCATTAGATTTGGTCGCTAATGCCTCGATCCATTTAGATACATAATCAATTATAAGAAGGATGTATAAATTTATGTTAGATAAAGGAAAAGGACCCATAAAATTAATGCCTCAAACATCAAAGACCTCATCGAATAATAAGGAAGTTTGCGGCATCTCATTCTTATGAGTAATATTTCCTACCTTTTGGCATTGATCACATGTCTTGCAAAATTCGAATGCATCTTTGAACAACTAAGACCAAAAGAATCCATTATCAAGTACCTTATATGCTGTATGTTTGGCACCAAAGTGGCCACCACAAGAATAAGTGTGACAGAAAGTTAAAATAGAATGAAACTCATCTTGATGCACACAATGCCTAATTAGTTGATCTGAATAAATTTTCCACAAGTATGGATTATCCCAAAAGTAAAATATAGAATCAACAGGAAATTTATCGCATTGGTCTTTTTTCATACCTACTAGCAGTTCGTGGGCAACTAGAAAATTAACTGAATCAGCCTACCATGGTCGCGACGAGGAGGAAGTCAGCTCAAACAACTTCTCATCAAGGAATTCGGTAAGAATAGGTCCGACCTTGAAATCATTGCTACACAATCTACTCAAGTGGTCAACAACAAAGTTCTCGACACCTTTCTTGTCCCTAATTTTGAGATCAAAATCTTGTAAAAGCAAAATCAAGGGGAGAAGCCTCTGTTTGGTCTCCTTTTTTGCATGGGATACCTAAAGGCTGCATGATAAAAAAAACAATAACCTTAGTTCCCAATAAATATGACCGAAACTTTTCTATAAAAAACACAACAACATATAGCTCTTTTTCGATCATATGGTAGTTGAGTTGTGCATCATGGAAAGTATGAGAAGCGTAGGCAATGGCATGCAAAATTCACCCCTCTCGTTGTCCAAGGATTGTTCCCACAGTAAAGTCACTTGCATCGCACATAATCTCAAAAGGAAGCTCCCAATTCAGTGGTCGGTTGTTTCAGAGTTTCGAATGGCCATTTACCTGCATCGTCAAAAACAAATTCAACATCCTTCACCAAAAGCTTGCAAAGAGGTGCGGCAATCTTCAAAAAATCATTGATGAAGCATCAATAAAGTCCTACAAGATCAAGAAAAAAATGAACATCCCTCATACGGGAGGGGTAAGGCAAAGACAAAATAATATCAATTTTCACTTTATCGACCTCTAAACCACATGAAGAAATCACATGCCCTAAATAATTCCTTGTTCAACCATAAAATGACACTTCTCATAATTCAGAACAAGGTTAGTTTCCATACATCTTTTTACCACTAAAGAAAGATTTTCAAGACAATAATCAAATGAAACACCATAAATAGAAAAATTATCCTTAAATGCCTCGATAATTCGTTAAATATAATATGAAAAGATATTCATCATGCATCGCTAAAAAGTCACAGGAGCATTGCATAAACCAAAGGGCATCCTTCTGCATGCAAATGTGCCAAAAGGGAAAATGAAAATAGTCTTTTCTTAATCCTTAGGATTGATCACAATCTAATTGTGTCCACTGTAACCATCAAGGAAATAATAACAAGACTTACCTGCTAGTTGTTCCAACATCTGGTCCATAAACGACAAAGGGAAGTGAATTTTATGCGTTGCCGTATTCAGTTTTCAATAATCCACACACATGCGCCATCCATTTTGTACCCTTTAAGGTACAAACTCATCATCTTTTTTCTTCACCAAAGTGATCCCCGTCTTCTTCGGAACCAAGTGGATAGGCACCACCCATCTACTATAAGTTATTAGATAAATAACACTTACATCCAAAAGTTTAAGTAACTCGATTTTTACCACCTCCATCATAGGTGGATTGAGGTGGCACTGTATCTCCTTTGTTGGATTTGAATTTTCCTCCAATAATATACACTGCATACACATTGAAGGACTAATACCTTTGAAGTTAGCCAACGTCCATCCTATGGTCATCTTATGTTCGCGAAGAACATTCAATAACTATTCCTCCTACATACTTGTTAGATTCTTTTTAATAATAACTGGTAAAGTATTATTATCACTAAGAAACATATACTGAAGATTATCAGTCAAAGGTTTCAGCACAAGCTCAAGTGCATGCATAACAGATGGTAAAAGTTTCTTATGCGATAAAGGAAGATCGATGAAAGCCACCTCATGAGGAATGGGGGAAAGTACAAGTAAAGTAAAAACAGAATTAATGACTTTTGGAAGCAAGCACAATGCATGCATATCATCATCATAATCACCACTATAAGTCACAACATTCTCACTACCAAAACTATGCCATAGTGTCAAGTCTAGATCATTATTGAATTCTAACTTGATGTGATCATATACAATCTCATCAATATCATCTAGAAAATTAATCGAGTAAACATAATCAAGTGGATATCGGAGAGCATTATTAATATTGAATTTTACCACATCATCTCCTACACTTATGGAAAACAGATCATGTTCACAATCAATCTTAGTTCTAGCAGTCTTCAGAAAAGGTCTACCAAACAAAATAGGTGTACTCCTGTGTGAAGTTTCCATATCCATTTCAAGTACATAAAAGTCACAAGGAATTAGCAAAGCACCTATTTTAACCAAAACGTCCTCTGTCAAGCCAAGTAGATAAACAAAGGAACAATCCACTAACTATATAACCACACTTGTCGCATGTAAAGACTCAAGACTTAAGGCATCATACACATGTTTAGGCATCTCACTAATGGATGCGCCTAAGTCACACAAAGCTCTCTCAAATTAGGTATTACCTATTATGCACAGAGTGGAAAACACACCGAGGTCTTTCTGTTTGCATGGGATATTCGGTTTCATCATAGTAGAAACATCCTAGCCTATATTCACTATCTTGTAACCTTTCAATCGATGGGTGTGTTTGGTCATGCAAAGTTTTTTCAAGAATTTTGTGTTCTTCGGGACTTAGTGAATTGCATCAATAAGTGGAATATTGATCTCCACCTTCTTGAACAAATCGAAGATATCCTTCTCTTTCTCCTCTTGCTTGGCCTTTGAACTCCTAACATTCAAAGGAAACAGAGGCATCAGCTAAAAATCAGAATTGACAAGTTTAGAATTTACCTTTGGCACCCTGTCAAAAGCTACGGTTTGGGAAAAAATCAGAGCAACCAAATATGACTTGTTTTTGGAATTTTCGGTCAACTTCTGTCCATTATATTGTGAAGAATCAGGTTCAGTTCTGCCCCTAGAAGTTTCAGCTTCATTATGATCAACAAGGAGTGGAGAAGTTAGTCCTGATTTAGGGTTGGGATCTATGGCCATGGGATGTTTAATATGGTTAGCGTGTATCTCAATTTCCTCTTCCTCATCCAAGGAAATCCCCTTCTTTCTTTACTCAACTAGAGCCCTTCTGCTGTGAAGCTCAACAGCTTGGACAGATTCCTTAGGATGCAAGGCTTGAGAGGGCAGCCTGACACTATTTTGCACCTCAAGTCTACTCATCGAGGATGTGATTTGGCCCACTTGTTTCTCAAAATTTTAGATACTAGCATCTGTTTTATGCTAGAAAGACAAGAAGTTTTACTGCATTTCAATAATGTTAGTAGCCATATTTTTTACAAGTTCCTTCAAATCAAAAATTTCAAAATTAGAAGTAGAAGAAGAAGGAACCGAATTCTAAGGATTTGGCCTTGAGGCATAGGTCTGATTTTGTTAGAAACCGCTCTTCCTCCATTATTCATTGGCTTCTGTGGGTTTCCATAGTGCAAATTTGGATAGTCGTGCCACCTCGGATTGTACGTCAATGAGAATGGATCATATTTGTACTGTGGAATCTCGTTGAATCCACCACCAATCGCATGGGCATATTTGTCGAGTTGTCCTCCATTGTAGGATACAAATCAGAAGTGTGTCCACTAAAAGAACAAATGCCGCATGTATTGTCTTGCTGCACACTACCACTTAATAGCACGTATTAGGGAGGTTAATTCATCAATTTTATTTTCTAATGAAACACTACTTACCTCGCTAACACGTTTTGCATGGAATTCTCCTCGTGTGCCAAACTGTTTAGAATTTGCTGCCATCTTTGAAATCAAGTAATAGACAACATCGGGGGTCTTATTTACCAAAGCCCATCCACTCTCGACATCAATGATACTTTTATCTTGGGGTGTCAATCCCTCGTAAAAGTATTAAATGAGAAGTTGATCAGGATTTTAGTGGTGGGGGCATTGTAAGTACAGCTTCTCAAACCTTTTCCAATACTCGAAGAACATCTCACCATGCATCTATCATATGCCACAAATTTCCTTCCGAACATTTGCAACTCACAAAGCGGGAAAGTACTTCTCTAAGAACATGCACTTCAAATCATTCCATTGTGTTACCAAACCAGTGGGAATTGAAAACAACCACTCTTGACTTAACCTTTCAATGAGAAAGGAAAGGCTTTTAGTTTAACCAAATTCTCATCCACCTCTTGCGGTTTCATTCCATTGCATACCATATGAAACTCCTTGAGGTGAACATGTGGGTCTTCTCCTGTAACACCATTAAAACCAGGCAACAAATGTATGAAATCATACTTTAATTCAAAATTAGCATGCTCTACATTAATACACAAAGGCTAGTTGTCAAGGTTAGGAGCAACAAGTTCCTTCAACGCTCTCTGCGGATTGATTGCCATATTTGCAAATTTTATTTGTGAATGCTCTGGCTACTGGAAAAGGAGTGCAAAACTTGAAAGTTCTTCCTCCTTCACCTTGCGCAACGTGCATGGTTCAAAGAGGGGTGAACACGGAGGTGTGCGATTGATGAAGAATGATTTCTCTTCATAGAATTGCTCGATTAATCCATCCGAAAGTTTTTACTCAGAACTGCTAGACATACAATCTATAAAACAAACAAAAATAAAAAAACAAGCTAAAAAATACATTAGCAAACCAATAGATAGATCCCCGATAACGGCGCCAAAATTTGACAAGGTGTCGTTACTCTTGCAAGTTAACCCTACATGAATAATAAGTAATATATGAGAGTAGGAATCGTTCCTTAGAAGATATGATAATGGTATGCTAACTATCGTCAAACTTGTCAACGAAATTTCAGTCAATGAAAATAGACGCAAAAGTATAAACAAAAAAAATCTAAAATCTAAAATACAATCTAACCTAAACGATTTAGTATCGAATGCAAGCTACCAACTAAACTAGAAAATAGAACTAGCTAATAGAAAAACATAAATCAAAGATAATCTGACGCAAATAGAATCAGATTTGACATAGACAAGACTCAACAAAGTCAACTAAACTAAACAAAAAACCAGTGCACGGAAATAAGTAATTTGGGTGGTGATCTCGGCAATTCAAAATTTAAAGAACACAAACTTAAACAAATGTTAAATCAAAGTTTAGTAGAAATCCTAATTAAAAGATTAGGATAAAAATAGAATTACGGAAACTTCAATTGTAAAGGATTTCACCAATGAAACCAGTTAATTCATTCATCGTACTCTAAAAATTATTTGTGTACTGTGTGTGCAGAATCAAGGATCACCAACTTACTGATTTTATGCTTCTTAACCGCTGAGTAAACATACCTTCGTAAACAATCATAGGGTTCATAACTACTAATCTACCTAAATTGCATACAAGCATTATGTTAGTTTGTTTAATGATCTTGCCTTGAAAATCTCAACAACTACTATCATCAGTTTAAGACAAAGTTCGAATTCTCTTAGGATAGATTTGACAACTACTATCAACAACCTAGCTATAAATCAATTAATTTGGCAACTACTACCATCAATTAATTAAATAGCATCCAAAATCCCTTATAAACCTTAATTCTAGATTTTAAGATTTACGAGTTTAGATTAGCCATTAAAAGATCAGAATTCAAACACATGTTTACAACACACGAACACAAGAATCGATTAAGATTAGATCCTTAAAAATTAAAATTGGTTCGAAGGGTACTACCCTTTACAATTGAATTAAATGTTTAGCCACACATACGTTATGCAATTCGGTTACCACTCAATTCTCAAAAAATTTGCGTCTAAAATAGAAAAAAAGAGAAGAAGAATTTTGGCTAGGATTTTTAGAGAAGGACTTCGACTAGGATATGAGAGAACTACCCAAAGGAGGCTGACACTAAACCTAGAGACAAAAGTCATATTTTATATATCTCATAATGATAAGGTGGATGACCTAATTTAGAGACAGACAATGAAACACATTCCTGTCAATTTTTCAAGGTTAATTTCAATAGTGCACAAAAACCAAACAGTGATAATATAGGAGCTCAAATTTTGAGTTAGGTTCATTCTAAGACTTGAATCACTGAATTCCACCATTTGAGTCAAAAGTTATTATTGAAATATCGTCGAAAGGTCATTTTGGCAATCTAGAATCTGATGCAATTTTGGGAATTTATTTCTCCTGAATTCCAAATCAAAAAAATCTGCAATTGGTCCTAAAAAATCCTTCAATGAGTCAAAAATTTAAGTATCAAATTTCATAATTTTTGGCTAAATCAATTTCAAGATAAAAATCTCACAATGACTAGAGGCCAAGTCTGCCAGAAATCTAAAAACAGTGCAATTCAAGTCTATTTGTTTCATTTATGCATTTTACATCTATAGGGACCCGATCTGGGAACCGAATCCCAACCGAAACAAAAACGAAGATGAAGCGAATGCGAAATCGAAAGAAGCAAATCGGAGTGAATGTATCAAAAGCAAATCGAATAAACATAGCGAAACGAAAAGCGAATGCAAATCGGAATCGAATAACAAATCGGAATAATTAATAGAATCGAATCCTAAGGCAACAATCCGAATCGAAGTGTAGCACCCCAGCCCCGCAGGACCCGAACCCGATATAGTGGGTGATATCCGAATCCGCGACACACGAGATTGGTAGGCTACGCACTCAAATTCGATACAAAACTCAGTATGCAATTATTAAAACCATTTTTTAGACTCGATCACAACGCACAATTCAATAAACAGTTGGGTCCACTTAAAACGAATGCATTCGATTAAAACACAATTTCAGTAATCACATTTCA
>JANIPM010000006.1:44328776-44339563 GCA_027478405.1 Erythroxylum cassinoides
TCTCCTCCCACGGCTTCTTCTCTTCGTTTCTTCCCTTCTCATTTCTCATTTCTCATTTCCTTCTTTTATTTCATCCTCTTAATGAGTGGGGAAAGTCCATTTTGCCCTCCAATTTAAGTCTTCCAACTCTAAGACTTAAGTATTATGCCAAAATTACCCTTATATGTTCTTATAACTTTAATACTTCAATTCATAAATTCAAAATCTTCGGAACTGAATTAAATTTCGATTCCTCCAATTAATTTGCAGTCCTATGTCTCTAACTTATTTAAAACAAGAATCAACTTGATTGGATCTCTACCGATCAAGATATCATCACAATACTGAATCATGCTCAGAAAATATCTAACCCACTTCGACTCAAACAATCCCTGAGCAATCATAATTTCCCATCATGAGGTAGGTAATTGTCTTAGGAATCCAACGCTTCAAAAATCAGATTAATCGGATGTCGGTCGGAAAAATTAGAAACAAGAGAATGAAAGAGGGCTGGTCACCCTAACAGTAACAACATTTCTAAAATTTATATCTTTCCATGCCAAGGTCCAAAAATGACATACTTTATAGCAATGAAAAAAATCAGAATATAATCAAAACGTTCACGAAGAACTCAAAAGCAATAGCAACCTCTAATTAGGTCAATTTGTCGATCGAAACTTCTGTCTAGGAATGTCTCATCCTATACTTCATCCAAACTTATAAAATTTCAAATCTCCCAAATTTCATAACCAGAAATAAAATATTCTACATCATTAAAAAGCTAGGATCATCTTCTATATCTTTCATATAGATCACTGAACTCAATTCAAAACACATCTATCTATAATTTGCCTCAAATCACATTACACACCTAAATGTACACTTATGAACAGTTTCACAAATACTTAACTTGTCTCAAAGCACCGCATATACAATCCTACACTTAAGAACATTTACAAAAGCAAAGTCAAATGACCGTAACTTTGACTGATCATAACTTCCACTCCCGATATCGAAACATATCATACTTTATGGCTACAAAGAGCTCTCAACAAAAGCTACAATTTTCATGAAGATCATTTTCTCAAAATCTGTTTAAATCAAAAGTCAACTCTCTACTCCAAAAAGTCAAACCTTCTCAATTCTTCAAATTCTCACTCTTTCACTATTTATTTCCTATTCTTCAACTCCATTTCAATCCACTCATCCACTTTCACTTTCTCTAACAAATTTCATAATACAACACCAAATTTACCCAAATCTCAAATCAATTTCATTAAACTAAAAAACACTCATTTCAAATACTATCCTCAAAATATCATCTTAATTGTCCAACTAGCATTGTTCACATTAAACCTTAAACAAAATTATTCAAATTCATAACGTTTCTCTTCCTTTACACATGACTAAGTCACTTCAATTTTCTCGTTTAATGTCAAATTAAAATTCGTAAATCTGAGAAAAGTTCGGGGTCCAACAACATCAATGAAACTCGAATAATGCTAAAACTTGATAAATCAACTATAGATGAACATTAAATGAATGTAAATGACTTTGAATTAAGTCCTAAAGATATATGAAAATATGAGTGTATCACCTGCGCATGGACAAACGCAGACCGGCCTCCCCAACCTAAGTTTTCACAGGTTACTTCAGAATTTTAGGCCCTGGTAAAACCTATTTTTTACCCTAATTAGAAAAGACTACATAAGAGAAGAAAAATGAACTAGAAAGAAAGCCTCCATTTTGCTACTTTGGGAAAAAGTTAAATAAGAGGAAGAAGGAAGAGAGAGAAGAAGAGAAAGAAGAAGGTGGGGCTTCAGCTACTTCAATCTCCAATCCTCTGCATTATCCTTTCTTCTTTTCATCTTTTATTTCATTCATTTAATGTATGAGATGGAATTGATCATGATGAATCATAACTTCTTTTAGGGATTTATACTTGATTTAATGTTAATGTAGTTGCTTTTTTCATTAATGATCTTGGGTGTTGTGATTATTTATTGCAATTGCTTGATTTGGTAATAAATCAAGAGAGTTAACCAAATGCAAAAATGATTAAGTTGGTTAATGAGAGTTAAACAATCTAATAGTCACACAAATAATCAAATCGGTAATTATACAGAGAGATACCTATTGTGATGACCCGATTGTTTATTGGAATGCTTAATTACTAATTAGGTTATAGGTTGGCTTGTTCATCGAGAGATTACAAGTTCAGCAACTTAATTTAATTAGGGTTTATTATTTAAGGCTTGGTAATTACAACTCGAGAGAGACTAGTCCACCCTTCAACGATTTAGGACTAACACTGCATTAACACAAAGGTGACTAAGTTAGCATTGATGATAGGATAAATCCCCTTTCTTATAACTTGTTAATATTCCTTACTTGAATATCAATTGTTAATTAATGGTGCTCAAATTTGATTTCTTGCATTAATTTAGAATTCTCATTTCAATCACTCCATATTTGGTTGTTTACTTTTCTGTTTAGTTTTTATTTTCATTTTAGTTTCACCTTTAGGCCTTAGACAAATTAGGATTCTATTAGTTCACTAATTTCTAGTAGGATCAACACCTCATATACTACGCTATGACCCGTGTACTTGCGAAAATGTTAGGGGTTTTATAAGATTAAAACTTGCTCAACACTTAACCACATGTTTCATAACCTACAAATAAGCTACCTTTTTATATGCTTTCTACCCCCTTTCTCCTTTGGTTTACTATTTTCAATTTATGGCTTCTCAAGTGGATCTTTGCGAGTGGAGTCTTGCAAAGCTTCTTCGCAAGATTTCTCTATCTTGATAGAGTCCAAAAATTTAAGAGGATTTTTCTTAACATTTGAGACTTTAAATGTAACCCTCTTGTTCCTTACATTTAGAGTTAACTTGTCTCCATCAATGTCTATAAGAGACTTAGCGGTAGCTAAGAATGGTCACCCAAAGACAATGGGTATCTCCAGATCTTCATCTATGTCCAAGATGGTAAAATCTATAGGGAAGGTGAATTTGTAACCTTGACAGGTACATCTCTGATTATGCCCCTAAGATGATGAAGTGATCTATCAACCATTTGCCCACACATCCTAGTTGGTGTTAATTCACCTAATTCCATCTTTTTGCATAAAATGTAAGGCATCATATTTATGTCAGCCCCTAAGTTCCTAAAAGCCTTATCCACTTTGACACTATCGATAGGACAAGGAATATAAAAATTCCCTAGGTCAGTATAACATATCACTTCTATAAAGCATATGCCCGAACATCCAGAGGATATTCAACCCTAATGGCAAGTTAGAACAATCACAAAATAAACTTACTTACATTGTATCATTACTATTCATACCCTTGTATTCACATTACATAACATTTGAGAGTTTACATCTCCATTCAAAATTTTTAATACGAAATGAGAAACTAAACAAATACATCCTAACAAGACTCCTTATATATCAGCTGACTAGACCTTTGAGCCATTTTTGTTATCAAAATAACAACACTAAAATTATACTTGGTTTCCTTGAAGCTAGATCTCCCTTATACCTGAAAATCAATGTTGTAATTTTGATGAGTTTGCAAACTTAGTGAGTGAACCATCATTGATGTGCTCACTTTATACATAACACAAATGTCAAGTAAATAACCAATTTCGAGAAGTTTAACACATCATCCAGTATCAAATCTCACATCACATTTTGTTATATTTCAAGAAGTACATTTCAAGAAGTACAAGTACAACATGTATACAAACATTTCATAACACTATTTCATAACAATCCATTAATTCATCTCAATCATTCATATGATTTATGTAAAGTTATGTTTATTCAAATGCACATGTGACTCCATTTTTATTTTACTTTATTGTAATCGAGTGTCTATTTACTGTCCCTTATCTATTGTGGATATTGGGCTCATTTCATTTACTGTCCCATATCCATTGTGGATACCAGGCTCATTATTAACTAAGCTTATGGCTCTTTATGCACATTGATGCTATCAATACTTTTCATTCAATGCGCTTATGTCATTTATCACATTCTTCGAACTTGAGTCCAACATTCAACATTTAGCTAAGTACATATTCTATAGTATACATAAAATTTGAAAACTTTCCATATAAAGTCCTAAGTATCAAACTTTTTGTACCGACAATGTCAGAAATCATAGCAATCAGATAAGCAACAATTCATTAGCTGAAAGTTAACCAAAAACAATTCAATCATAGTGAGAAACATCTAGATTAACTCACAATATGCTCCAGAAAAGCTTTTGTCTCAATGATCCAACAATGTCTAGATCTGACGATCAACTTATGCTTCTTTAGTCATGCAATGCACACATATTTATGATTATTCACTCACACACATGTATATGTGTCATGTTAAATCCATGCTCAATTGACTTTCTAAGTATGTATCCTTATTCATAAATCTTGACCATTCAAATACCATAGCTTGTACACATATAGTTTGTAATTAGGTTTATATCTTAAGTAAGTTTGATTACTCTAAATTCATCAATCATACATTCACTAACCTTTTCTAGCAATACATATTCACATAATTTCCCAATTCTTATTCATTCATACCTAGTTCACATTACTCATATCCTTTGGATCACATTTGTATTCATAAGAACACCTTCATTCCATTAACACTCATAAATTCCAAATTTTAGATATATTGATTTCAAAATAATCCATTCCTTAAGTTAAAACATTAATTAACAGTCTAAACTTATCAAGCCCTTAACCAATTAATCAAACATCAATCTAGGTTTATTTCAGGTCTTAATCAAGTCCAAATACACCAAAATAAAGTAACTTATCCTTAGTTGATTCAAAAATCACACAAAACAGAAATTTTTCATTTCAAAGCATTGCCTATGATCGTGGAGGACCTTCCCACAATCGTGGGATGAGTGAACCGAATGTTCACTCTCCATTTTCCTTCAATTTCTCCAAATTCTAACACCTTCATACCAAATTCAAAACATCTCCATATTAGTCCATTAATTATACCTTAATTATACTTCAATTCCTCGTTAATTTCATCTCCAATTCCAACTCAAAATCATTTAATTGGCAACTCATAAACTATTTATCTTTCATGCATACAAAAACAAAACAAAAACTTTCATTCACTTAATATCATCATATATGTAGTCCTAGTTTTTTCCAAATTTAAGAACACTTCACTAACACCTTTCTTTAGCATAAATTCACCTTCATTTAAACTTCAATCGTCATCCTAAATCATCCATATAGCAACCTATAACCTATAGTTCTCATGCATCAAAACCAAAATAAAAAAGTACCCAATTCATGTATCATTTTTCCTGCACACTTCATCATTAACACTACAGGCTATCCATCCCAATTCAATCATCATAAACTTTCTATTACAAAATGCCACAAAGATCGATACTTTACTTACCTGTTTAGCTTAAGTTCCACCTTAATTCATCAAGTCTACTTTGCCTTATATGTATGCAAGATCATCTCAAATAAAAGGTGGGAATTGGATGGGTTTTCAACAACAAGAAAATAGCAAAATGAAAGACAACAACATATAGCCTTCCTGATGCAGAATCTTATCAAGATTTTGGACTAGTGATGGACGAATAGAAGCCTAATTTTAGAGCTATAGGATGGTGGATAATTTGATGGTGAAAGGGAAGAGGGGAGAAGAATGAACACAACAAAACAACTTATGCATTAGCTTAACTCATTAGGTGATAGGTGTTGCCATTTCATAGTGACACTTGTCCCTATGCATGCATTCCATTTGTCCTCTTCATAAGCTACCAAATGTCACAATTTTGCTAGGCCATTTGTCACTCAAACTCTAACCCATTTGTCACTCAATTATTTATGCTAAATGTCACTCAATTCTACTACCATGTGTAACTTATTTCACAGGATTAGTCATCCTAAATTTCCATGTGTCAATTTGGCATTTTTCCTAAACTAACTGCACATTTTAATTCATCAATTTTCTTAACAATTAATACAAATTTACTAATTATAATCCACCAAACCAAAATTCAAGACATAAGTAATACATAATTCACATCATGATCATTTTAAACCTTTCATACCCTGGAATATGTCAATTGAGTGCACATACAATCTTGGCAATGTTTACTAAATCACGACTCATATGTGTATGTGAATGAAATGCATTTCATAAATTCTCAAATGATATGACTCATGTGCAATAATTTAAGGCTCTAACCCTTAGTATGGAAATCGTTTATTACAATTCTCCCCTTTAAGAAATTTCATTTTCAAAATTCTTACCTGATTGATCAAATAGATAGGGGTATTGTTTCCTTATGTTCTAGTCAGACTCCTATGTGGCTTTTTCTCTCAAATAATTCCTCCAAAGGACTTTAACCAATGGGATTACTTGGTTTCTCAATTGCTTAGTTTGATAACTAATTATTTGACTGGTTCCTCTTCATAGCTCAAATTAGTTACAATTTCAACTTCCTGTACCGGTAATACATGTGTTAGATCTGACCTACATCTCTTGAGTATACTAACATGGAAAATATTTTGAATTTGAGACATCTCTGATGGTATTACTAACTTATAAGCTAGCAGTCCTATTGTCTTATTAATCTCGTATGGACCAATGTGTTTAGGATTTAACTTTCCCTTTTTACCGAACCTCAGCACTCCTTACTAAGGTGACACTTTCAAAAATACCCTATCTCCCATTTGATACTCCATATCTCTCCAATGCTGATCTACATAACTCTTCTGCCTATCTTGAGCTTCCTTGATCCTACTAGGGATCAATTTTACCTTATCAACGATATCTTGAATCAACCCTGGGCCTTCAACAATCCTTAGGCCCTCTTCATCCCAATACAAAGGGGATCGACACTTTCTGCCATATAACGCTTCATATGGAGCCATATCAATAATACTATGATAATGATTATTATATACAAATTTAATGAGAGCTGCATATTAATCCCTTACTCCTTGAAACTCCAAAACACAAGCTCTTAGCATATCTCAATAGTCTTAATTGTCCTCTTACTCTATTCGTCTATCTAAGGATGAAATATTGTACTAAAATTTAACTTTGTACCTAATGCTGTTTGTAAACTGCCCCAAAATGTAAAAGTAAATCTGGGATCCTGATTTGATACAATTGATATTGGAACTCCAAGTAATCTCACTATTTCATTAATGTACCTCTGAGCTAACTGATCCAGTGTGTTATTCTTATACCATTTTTTTAAAATAATAGTTACTTCATTTACAAAAGAAAGTAGCTATTTACGGATGGGATTTTTAGTAACTGCTTTAGTTCAATACCATTGTGCTGTTGTTGATGGACTAACCTCTATTTTTCCTGAAATGTTAAATAAGACACACTTGAGGAAGGTTGATATCTTAGTGTCCTACGGTATGAAACTCTAAAATCCAAGCTCTAAAGCTACAGTTATGCATAGGATAGGATAAGTGGGACGGCATCATTGAATGAAGATTTTAAAGAAGAAGGTTGGGAGATTATGCTCAGTAAATTAGAAGAGAACAACAAGCAACTAGAAGGCCAAATGGATGCCATTGATACATAAATTAAGGAAATAGTTCAACGACAGCACTACTAAACAAAAAATTACTGAAATTTTTTGTAGTGCAAAGCATTTTAAGTCATGTCTCCTACACCATAACCACCACAATCCCCATAAGTATTATTGCCGTTCTTTCAATTTTTTTCAATTAATTTATGTTTGAGTCATGTTTTATTTTCATATTGAGGATAATAGATTGTTCAAAAGTGGTTACATATATGTAATTGCATATCATTTATGTGTGACTTTGAATTTGCATTGTGTTAGGTTTTTATTATGTTATCATTGTGTAAATTTTTGTTACATGATGTTGTATTTTATGCTTATGTGAATTTGTCAATAGCATGAAACTGAAAGGAATTATATTATATATAAACATGATCATTTAATTTTTGAAGAAACGTTAGCTTATGAATTTGTCTTTTAAGTGTTTTGAGGAGAAAATGCTTGTTACCTAGAATATTTTAACTGTTCTTTCATTTTATGAAACTTTTCTAGATGCAGTTATAACTAAATGCATTTAAATTGGTAAGCATCATTAGTAGCCTTTCATGGGAATGATTAATTAGGAAAATATGATGTAGGTTAAAAATGTGGACTAAATGTGTTAAATAAATTTCCTATTATGTTGGCCCTTTTTTGAGAAAAATGGTTAAAAATAGAGCTGCTAGCTAGTTGTGAGTTGCGATATAGCTGAGTAATTGGGGACATTCATAATAAAATATGTTCCTTTATGTCAAAAGGCTAAAATGATACTCCAACTAAGCTTGATAAAACATAACCTAGTTGAGTAACTAGGGGACATTTATGAAAAAGTATTTGCCTGCATGTCAAAAAACTAGGTGATTGTTAAATAAAATCTAAAAATATGATGTTACTGACAAAAATGAACCTATTGATCTTCTTATTAAATGTCAAAAACAATTTCATGAGAGGGCATTTAAATTTGGCCTACCTCTGTAGTTCGTAAATAAGAATAAATGCATGCTTACAATTGCAATTGATGTATGAATAAGGTGTCAAAATTTTAGTTGAAATGTGTATTTAAATCAAAGCACTTGAACAAGAATGGGAGAAGTTAATATGTTCAAACAATTTGAGTGATTGATATTTGTGGCTAAGTTAAATTTATAAAATTTGATGTCATTGTTCCATTATTACATTGTAGCATGATTTTGTGTTTGTGTGTTTTATGTTTGTTTGATTTGTGCTTTTAGTTTAGCTCTGAGACAAGCAAAGATTTAAGTGTGGAGAAGTTGACAGGTGTAAATTAAAGTGTGTTTGTTAGGTGTTTTAGTGTGTTTTTTAGTTTTATCTTAGATGAAATCATGTTTTTAGGACTTATATTTGTGTTCTTGTTAGTGTTTTGTGTGTTTTGTTTGATTAATTATTGTTTAGTGCAAGAATTCGATCTTAATTGTATGTTTTAATGATTGTTTGATGTGTTTGATGATGAGTGGAGATAGGAAAATTTGAAGAAAAGATGAAGGAGCTAGAGAATATGATTTGACACAATTGTGTATAGGATGCATAATTGTGTATGAACATAGTAAAACTTTGGTGAAGCTCTCTAGCACGATCGTGACATAGAGCTGGAGTAAGAGTATGCATGATCATGCAACCAATTATTTGGGTTGTGAATTTTTTATACTTTTGATAATTTGGGGCAATTTTTGCAACTTAAAGTCATAGAGAAACTCTAGAAGGATCAAGAGTATAAAATGGAATAAAAAATCAAAAAAGTGATTGGAAACCACAAAAGAAGAGGTCAAAGAGTAACGTCCTGGAGAATACAAGCTGTAGAATTCCAGCTTAAGGCAAAGAAGAGAAAACATCCAGAAATCAATTCTCTACTCTTCTTTTATTTCATTTTTGTTGTTAAATGTTAATGACGACTCAATTTGGATATATAGTTACATTTATAAATTGTTAATTTCTTTTAGGAATTGCTTAATTTATTTGTTAAACTCTACATTCTTAATTTAATGAAATATGCTTGTGATGTTTATTACTTTATATTCAATTTGAATCGAGAGATTAAAATGGATCATTTTTTTTATGTTGACAATGAGAGCTGGCACCCAAATAAACCTATAAACATCAAATTAATAGGAAATTGAAAAGAGGTCTTAATTTTTTATTAGTTATCCATAAGATTACTTCAAATCCAATTTTATAGTTAGGAAGAGTTTTAATAGATTGAGAGGTCACAATTCAATTTCTATCTACTTCAATTAAGTTTACATAATTAAATCATGAGAGAGGATATTCATAATTATTAGATATCTAGGTTCACATATTATTAAATCAAGAAGGTGAAGTGAAAACAAATAGGGATATAACTAATTCTTAACTATCTTCATTGATCAATCAACCATTTCACTATTGCTTATTTCATTATTTCATTATTTAATTATCAATTCTTTGTTTTTAGTTTAAGTTTTAGTGATTTATCTTATTGTTTACCTAAAACAAAGTTTACTAGAATTATTGGGTGACTGCTCCAATCCTTGCAGGATAATATTTGTTATGATAGAAGATACGATTTGTATACTTAAAGTAAAGAAAGTTTTTATTTAAAACTTCAGCAAGTATCTTTCCCATGTATACATAAATGTGGAGATGATATTGAATTATTATAAATATCCAAACTATATAGCTATCTATGTGGAAAATGATGGGATAAGAATGATCCTCTCTCTTATACTTACAACTATTTTAGATGGAGCTAGGAGCTAGAACAGGCAGACCTATAGGACCACCGAAGTTTCAATAAAGACCTTTATTTCAACAACTACCATCTTTATAGAATAATGGGATGGAAGAAATGCTCAAGAAATATATCTCTTCCATTGATGTAAAATTGGATAATTTGGGTAAAATTGAGTCTCAAGTGGGTTAACTTGAAAGATTGTGCAATCAAATTGTGCATCCATTCATAACTTGAAGAGGTAAGTGAACCAACAAACTAAGATTGTTAGTGAAAGTGATCAAGAAAATATTCCAATTAAATAGGTAAACCCAAGATGTAACATCCCGTCACCGATGGGATGGGTACAGTGGCTGTGTATTCGTATTTGGCATGCTCATGCATTATTTAGCTTATGTATATTTTGATAATTGGTAATTATTGCACTAGCATATGAGTGTACATACATGTATGACATATTCCCGGTATGATTGGGTAAATTGGGAATTTGGAGATTAT
>JANIPM010000006.1:44343368-44368684 GCA_027478405.1 Erythroxylum cassinoides
CATTGAAGTTATGAAATGTAGTGAGATAGACCCAAGAGTTAAGTGTATTAAAAATAAAGAGATGTGAAATACTAGGCTAAAGATGAAATATTTCTAAGAGTAGCACCTTGTCAAGGTGTGCATAGATTGAGATAAAGATGTGCTCAGATAAGGAAAAAAGATAAACTAAGCTCAAATTGTATTGGTTCACATTAAGTTATTTAGAGCATAGGACCAGTAACTTATGAGATGTATTCTCAATAAAGATGTCTCAGAATTATAATGTGTGGTATGTGAGTATGTTAAAAAATAATTATATGATCTGACATAGGTGTATTATCGGCTTATTAAGTGAAAAAGTTTGAGTAACCTGAACTATATTGAGGAAACAGTTAAGATAGGGTGATATTTAAAGAAATAATTAGAGGATTTATTGATTTCATTGACTATGGTCAAGTGGAAGAAATTATTTGAGTAATAAAGTTAAATGGGAACCGGAGGAGTATATAAGAAAGCATACCCTTGCCTCCTTAATTAGTCAGACAAGAATTTCGAGGATGAAATTTATTAAGGGGGAAGAAATGTAACATCCCGTCCCCATATTAAGAGTTAGAACCCAAAGTAAGGTACATGTAAGATCAATGAGAGATTAAGAAAAATGTATTTTTCATACTCATATATATTGTTAGCATACATGCAGGTAAATTTGGATATTCTGCTCACATTTAAAATGATTGTACATGAACTCATTGACATTCTGGGTATAATTGAATTATAATGTGATATTGTTGAGAATTGTGAGTCTATTGTGTCGAAGATTTAATTGGTAAGTGTAATTGTTAATTTTTTAATTTTGGTAAATTATTGAAATAATGCTCGAAAATTGTGGGATATTATTGTAATAGAAAAAATGCCAATTGGCAAGTAAATTGATGTATGGAAAATAGAAATGCGTGAAATAATATTAAAGAAATTTTGGAAGTTGACTTAAGAAATTTTTGAGAGAATGATTGTGAAATTTAAAGATAAATTAAGGATGAATAAAAGAATGAATTTTAGAGTTAAGGGATAGGTGTACGATGATGTTAAGAGATGAGAAGATTGTTTAAAGTGAATGTTGGCAAGAAAAATATAGAATGCATAAAAAGGTTGGAAAGCAGAAAATGTGAAATACAGAATATAAAGAGTTGCATAACTGATATCTGTTTTAGAGGATTTTGAGATTTTTTAGTAAACTTGCATATTTAGGAGTACAGTGAATTTGTGGTGAATGATTTGAATGGAAATAGAGTAGAAAAAGTAAAAATGAAAAATGAGGTGTAGGACTTACTGGAAGAAGAAGCACTAGTGAATCAAGAAGAGAAGTTAGAAAAGTTAGCATTGATCTGAAAATTCCTTGATTAAACTTTATTTATTTAGGAAGATTTTGACAAAATTGTCTTCATGAAAGTTGTAGATCTTTTTTTTTAGCTTTCTATTGATATAAAGTTTGAAATTTTTTGGAGTTCTAAATCAAAAGTTATGGACGTTTGAAAAAGGGATGCGTGACTAGGGGCACGATCGCCACTTTGGAGGCTTAAAGGTGAAAATGTTGGAATGTTGGGAGGCTGACGAATATCCTTCGATTTTTTTAGCTTTATTTTCTTCGTTTGACCTCCAAATGACATGAGACTTGAACCATTGGACTCATAAGACATTGCTCTACCTCTCTACCAAAAATTATAGCCATGTGAAATAAATTGAGAGAGATTGAATGAAAAATATGGGACGAATCTAGCTGAGTGTGCGTAGTCCAAATTTTTATCTTATTCTCTCACCCCCGTGATTTATTCTCACCCCTATGACTCTCTCATAGGTGTGACTTTTCACTCTCACGCCCCGTTAGTGGCAATTGTTGTACCGGCCATTTTAATTGTCCCATAAAACACTATACTCTGCAATTATTAGCTGTGACTTGCTGTGTATCCGAGAGTAGTTGCAAGCTGAACAGTCTTGCTTCTTTCAATAATAATTCTTGTATAGACCTCCAAATGACTTTATTATTGAGCCAATAGATTTCTAACACATTATTCTGTCTCTTCACAAAAATTGGCAACATTTTGAATTGATTTGAAAAATATTAATTGAATGAAAGTGAGGGAATATGTTAGAATAGTATGAACTGGTGTTATTTTATTGAACATACTTCATTATTTTGA
The DNA here is from genome assembly GCA_027478405.1 of Erythroxylum cassinoides. NCBI lineage: Eukaryota > Viridiplantae > Streptophyta > Magnoliopsida > Malpighiales > Erythroxylaceae > Erythroxylum > Erythroxylum cassinoides. The sequence goes on from JANIPM010000006.1 coordinate 44,345,546, forward strand.
TTATATTTGGATTTGTAGGATTCCAAATGAGATTATTTTTAAATTGGAGTGAACTAGAGAAATAGGGATACAAACTATATGAAGAAGTTGAATTTTAATTCAGTCTCTAAGACTTTCAAATTTCGGATGGAAGTTAAGTATAATGTACTGTTTCAGAATAGAATAAGAACAACCTGAAAATATTTGGGGAACATTTTTCTAGAAGAAAGTACTACCAAATTACTTAGTTAGCATTGTTAAATTGATTATGGAAAAATAGACCCGAAGGTCTAGAAAAGTTGGAGATAATTGAAATGAAAAGATGGGAGTTAATAAGACTAGTTCAAATAGAACTAGTTAGTATGGGGAATTGGATAAGAGCTAAGAAGGGGACAAGTGTCCAAGTTTTAAAGTTAAGTTTTCTTAACCTTGAAAGACAAGTCATTGTTCTTGTCTTCATCTTTCTTGAAGCTTCTTTCTCCAGTTTTTCTTTAACACAGAGTTTCTCATCAAATCTTCATCAGAGTAAAATCTTGCTTTCTTCTATCCACTGTCACTCCTACTTTGTTATCTCTTTCATTTTCCCCAAAGAAAACCAAAACCTACCAACCTCTACAATGACCTACGTGGTTGCATGAGGAATTAGGGTTCACAAGATTTTGAAGATGTTAGAGCTTTAAACAAGATAAACGTCTACATTCAGACGTTTCTAGAATTTATAAGCAAATGCTAATCTGGAGCGTACTGTGAGTAGACCTAGATAGTCTTACCTTATTGTTTGTTTCGTTTTTGTTATAACTTGAGTGATTATGAATGATATGTGAATTGATTGTGTCACAATGAAGGTCCAAGGTTTTTGATGCTTGAATGTAATATTGAAGTGCTAATTGTATGTTAATGTGATGAACTAAATTCTTCATGACATGAATGCATGATCACAAAGTATTTCTCAACATAAATGTTGAATACCGGACTAAGGTCCAATGATATGTGAAAATAAATAAGTGATCATATGTGATTGATGCATTTCACTACATGAATACATGAAAGATAAAGGCAGTTGTGGCCGGATGGGCCACCGAAAAGAGCTTAAAGCTTAGAATGTGAAAAAGAGCCTAGAGCTTAGAAAGTGTATAAGAGCCAAAGACTTACAATGTAAAATGAGCCCGGTATCCTCAACAGATACGGGACAATTGTCAATAAGCCCGATATCCACAATAGATACGGGACAGTTTATACACTCAGTCATAACAAAGAAACAAATGGAAAGTGGGTCTCATATGCACTACATATGCATAATATGAATGGTTATAATGTGATGAATGTAAAATGTTAAATGATTGATTAAGTGTATGTGATCCAATGTGATTATTAGATAAATGATGTGAATTATGTGATATGTGACTAGGTGAGCCATCGAAGATGGTCACTCATCGAGTTCGCAAAGCTCACCCAAAATTTGCAAATATTTTTCAGCTCAGAAGAGTATCTCGTTAGACAAACGGGAGTATACCTACTGCATTCAAGCAAGGGATAGAGGTCGGGATGAGTTCGCATCTGCATAATTATTTTCTTTAAGTTTTATGTGAAAGGATGTATTTCAAAATTTTTGTATTAGATGTATTGATCAATTGTATTTTGTAATAACTTTCCAAAATGGAAAGGGTTGTAAGTGAAATTGATCTTGAGTGCAATTTATAAATGTGATTGAAAAAGTTTATGCTCAACTGGATTATTGGTTGTCCACATATGCATATGTTAAATGTGGAAAAAAAAATTACTGAGTTTTCGAGAGTATGATTATTCTAGCATGTCACCCTTACGGGATTCGCGCTTGCACATCACTCAGGATGTCGGGTACGTGTCTCTAGAGGGAGGGGTGCTATACTTCCTTATTTATTTCATGCATATCTAAGAAAAAATAATAATTGTCATATTACTATTTCTTCTTCTTTAATTTTTTCTAGTAGATAATAAAGTTCATTTAATTGAATACCCTAGAAGAATGAAGTGTTTAAGTATTGTGTCTAGTTATAGACATTAAAAAAGCACTTGTCAAGAGGCAACCAAATGATTTAGATGTTCTTGGTTTAATTTGGTAGTTTTTTGGATCGATAGTAATAGCTTTAATTTATTTTTGCATGATATTAATGTTATTGAATCTATTTTTAGTTTAAAAAATTTTAAAGCCATGGATGTTGGACCATGGTTATTTTATTTGGATTGAAAATTGATGAAATTTTGCAAGTTATAAAGGAAATATTGCCTCGAGTTATAAAACATCCCTACATGTAAAAGGCAAGATTAGATTTCATCAACCTAAACTAGATAGTAATAACATTAGATAAGATGAATGGTTCCTTTATTATCAGGGAGTACCAGTTATCCAAACCTCATTTATATTTTTTATTTTTTTGTTTTTATATATGTACACATTGATAAAGTACAACTTAAGTGTAGGGAAAAGAATTAACTATTATGCTTATTAATTTTGATATAATTATTAATAAGAAAATTATGAAATTTTTAAAGAATATTGATTAACGTAATTTAATATTAGTTTTGTCATTATTTTAATTTGTTTAGTTAGGAAAAATAATTACAAGCATTGATGATTAAGTTAATTTCAATTTATTTTATTAATTTCAAATTTTAATATTTGATTTTTACTATGATAACTTTTTATAATCTGGACATACAAATTAGAAGTATATTCTTTTTAAGCATTGTCATTATCTCATATAAAAAAGAGAAATAAAAAAAAATTATTTTGTTTGAATAAGCGAGCATTAAACAGATTCACTATGTTGGCTTCAATCCAAGTCAAAAAGGTTAAAAAGTGATGTTAGTAACAATTTGAAATGATGACCTAATTGAATAACCATAGCAATTTGTAAATGCTCCTGCATGTTCAATTCAAGTTAGTGTTTTACTTTACTTTCAATAAAGGATTTAAAATGTTTGAATGTTAAAACATCTTTTTCATGTATATCAATTTTATACATTATGGAATTTTGTGGATTAACTTAATGTTTGAAGGATTGTAAAGTGAATTAAATATATTCATAACTTGAAGCAAGTAATTAAATGTTTAACAATTTGATGAACTTTGAAATTAGATAAAAATGAAAAATATTGACTGATGTGATTGATTTGTTGAATTCTTTCTCAACTTTGCCACTTATTTAAATTAAAAGTGATAAGATTGATTTATTCGAGGGAAGCAAATACTTAAATGTAAAAAAATTTGATAAATGCTAATTACACTATATTTTAAACATGATTTGGAGAGTATTTTGCTTGTGTTTAAATTATTTTTATAGGATTTGATTTTCAATGTGGTTTATATTTGATTTGCAAGCCTTATTCTAGCCCTCAAATGAAGAAAGAATGAATTTTAAAAAGTTGGAGCCAAGTTAGAGTGATTTTGGATGAACACAAGTTAAACATGGTCCCTCGTAGTCTAATGGTACAATTTACTTCTTCGATAACTTGATACATGAAAAAGCACGATACAAACACTTCCTCGAATTCCATCCTAGCACATTATACTTCTTAGCATACTTTACAACATGAAGAACACAATTCAAATCAGAGCACATGTTCAATAATATGGCTTATACATAAACCTATTTTCTTGCCTTCAACTCCCGTGTTCTTAAGATGAACCGTCAAATGTGAAACAAGGGAGCTTTAAACACTGTATTATGTTTTGAACCAATGTTAGAGGTGATTTTTATAGAAAATTCTATAGATGAGTCAAACAACATGATGAGTTAACACAAACTTGTACTGGCCCTATTTTTCCATTAAAATTTATAAAAAAAATTTGTAATTTTGTGATATAAAAAGAAAAAGAGTCAAAAGTTAAAACCTATGTTCTAAAACCCGGACCGATTATCGAACCGATGGCCTTATTGGTCACTAGTTTAACCGGTTCAACCACCGGTCGAACCGGTGTGACGTAATAATTATGCAATATTATATTTAATTATATATAATTTAAAAAATTTAAAAAAAATTGTCAAACCGATCCGACCGGTCAATTGACCGGTTTAGACTGGGTCAATTTATAGCCGATTTTGAAGGATCAACCAGACCAAACCACCGACCGGTCACCAGTCGGACCGGTCGGACCGGTCCGAGTTTTAAAACATAGGTTAAAACAAATATAAAAGGGAATCGAATTAAAATGTCCTAACCTCCTAGGGCAATAAAGGGAGAATAAGTCCTTGTGTTTTTTTTCTTATTTATTATTAATTTCCTTATTTTTAGCATAAACTAAATCCCTATTTTGATCTATGCACTAAAGTTAATAGGCTCAGCCTGGTTTGACCAAACTTTGAGCTAAATTTTAACTTTTTTTAACAAAAATTTTAGGGTTAGAGTCAAGGTATAACTCAAACTTTACAACTCGACCCAACTCGAAACCTAAATATATCAAGTATAAACAATGTTGTTTTCAAAATAAAATCAAATTAAATTTAAAAAATTAAGCTAGGCCTGAGCTTAATTGAGCTTTAAGCCACCCAAGTCCAGTTGAATTTAAGCTCAACCCGTGAGTCTCAAACAAACCCCCTTTATAAAAATTCTTAAGCCAAGCTCAAGCTAAAGATGGCTCGAGTCCGACCCAACCTAATGGTCATCCATACAATAAGAGATTCATAAACACAACCAAAATAAATGACAAACAACGAATTAGTGAAAACCAACAAAGCATAATATGAGGACACAAAAAGGGAATTACTCAAGAAAGAGAGAGCAACTTAAAAAAACTAACAAAGCATGAGAGTTAGTAAAGAGAACACTAAAATCAAAGGGGGGAGGAGAGTGAAAGCACAACGATTAAGAAGAAAGGAGCACAAAACCAATGGGCAATAACAGTGTTTGGGCTTTCTGGTCTTTAATTTATACAATCGAACTTCGAACTGAGCCGGACAAGAACCTAAGCTTAAACTCAACTTGTGCAATTGGAAGTTACAAAATTGAGCGCGTCTCAGTTAATATGCTCATTAGGAAGTATTAAGACAGTTATCACAAGGACTGGCACCATATTTGCATACATTTCTATCAAAAGATTCTCCAAAGTGCTCCAATAAGGTTTGTCGCCGACATTCAGCCTAGCAAATTTCCAAAAAAGGTCAATAAAGCAAGAAATTGATGATATTTTCTAACATTAGGAGACCGGGTCCATAAAAGATCAACAAATAAGAAGTCTCTGACATAATTACTTGCCTTCAGTTCACAGTAATGCTGCATCTTCTGAGCTTGAGCCATTGCCCTCTTGAAGTTTTGCCTACAGCCTCCTTGTCCACTCCTTAACATACATACCACTCGGCTAAAATCCTTCTTCTGGTATAGAGCAATGCATACAGCAGGAAGGTTATCTCTTCCAGCTCTTCCAGATTCTTGATAGTAGCTCTCAATTGACTTGGACATCGTATTGTGGACAACAAAACGCTAACATTGAAAAGAAACAGTTTAAACTTTATTCGAACAAGGAAAGAATTCTAAGCTTTCTCTTACCAAGCAACCAAAGCAAGAAATGAAGACGGAACAAAGGGGAAAATCGCAGTGGCCGGAGCAAGAACCATCCTAACTATAACTTCAAAACGAACGCTCTCTATTTCTTTAAGTCCAGAACAAGCAGTGGTCTTTATTTAGAAGTTCGGCAAATATAAGAAAGCAACATAATACTAGGCTGATACCAGCATGACAAGAAAAATTGTATTTCATTCTCAGCACCAGAGAAATAATGTTGGGAAATAACATCCATCAGCATGTAAAAAATATTTTGAAAATAAGTTAAATGATAAGAAGCTTCAACGCTGGAAGTTGACTTCCAAAGATAGATTACTTTGTATATTGTAGGAAGAAGCTTGCCCCCTTTTAAAGTACGGCTTTTAGGAATATAAGAATTCGTTGAACTTACAACATCTGGTTTGTCAATCCCCATCCCAAAAGCTATTGTAGCACATACGATACGGACCTCTCCAGTATGCCATTTCCTCTGCACATCAACCCTCTGGTAAGCTGCCAGCCCAGCATGATAATATACTGTCTTGACCTTGCATTTTTCATTTAAAAATTTAGAGACCTCAACACATTCATTTTTTGAAAGACAATATACAATTCCACACTGATTGTGGAAACGATCCTTCAAAAGCTGTCCAAGCTGCTTTAGTGATTCCTTTGTCTTTGTAATGACTTCATACTTCAAATTAGACCTATCAAAGCTGGTCTCAAGGACAATAGCACGAGGAATTCTTAAAGTTTTAAGTATATCCTGCAGGGATTCAGTTAAATTTGGAAAACATCACTTTCAGAAAGGTGACAACATATTTGTAAATACTCAAACTAATTACCTCACGCACTGTCTTGGTTGCTGTGGCAGTCAAAGCCATAACTGGAACATCTGGAAACTCCTGTTTAAGACATCCCAAACCCCTATAATCTGGGCGAAAATCATGCCCCCATTGGCTGGTAGAAATTTTTCAAATAAGTAAAACTTGATTGATATTGGAAGTCCCATTAGAATATAAGAAAATCTTGAACTCTAATAACTAACAGGTCCATTTTAAATGTTAATCAAGTTCAGCTTGAAAAAATATGAACCCTAACATCCATAAATAAGATATACATCAGCAATGCTTTCTGTGAACAGCTCCACTTTTGAAAGATATATGACAAATTTCAATTAATTCATTTCTAGAAGAATTAGTTTAAGCTTTGTTAAAAACCAACAAGGTGTAATATGAACAAAATAACCCTAGTGAAACATACATGGGAAGACATGCATCCTTGGAGCACCTGTGACTCTGAACTGAGAGGATCAACAATAGTATATGATGAATTCAGATCATACCTCACACAGTGTACTTCATCAACAACAAAACCAGCCAACTGTCCCTGTAATGTGTGTGACAGCATTAATTACATAAAAAGAGATTCCTGCAAAAAGAGCTTTCAGCACATTTTCTCAGAACATGAATAAAATGCTTACCTTGCAATGCAAACATTTCAGTACATCAAAAAATGTTATGTTTCCAACAACCCTTTCAGCAGTTACATATAAGAGCTTACATGACGGTTTGTCTTTCCTATAGAAAAGGAGAACATGAATGAGCATATTTTTCTGGAAGAAAAGGTGTCAAGTAACCTCCAGAATTCAAATCGTTGTGGTGCATGGACTGGGGATTTGTGTTCATATTATTAGAAAGATAGATGAAAAAAGAAAGAAAAAGGTGTCCACATAGGGAGAGAAATTAGTAGTTCTAAGCATACGAATTACACAAAGTATCGGGACACAAAATTCAAACTTGGGAAGGAAGAAGTGATTTAAGTCAAAAAAATAAAAAAGTTTTATTATAATTTCTCATCAGAATGCATCCTCACCTAAGCTCCTGTAGGACAGCTGCTGCTTGGGAAGCAGTTTGCTGAGAATTTAGAAAAGTTGCTGCTATTCCATATTTCAGGTTCAGAGTGAGAATCTGATCCTGAATCAAGGAAAGCAAGGGAGACACAACCACCGTAACACCTGGTTTCAGAGTTGCTGGAAGCTGCAACGCATGCCATCAGGAACATTAGTTAATAAAACAACTGTACAATGTAAATAATGAAAAAGAATCAATTTACACAGCTTGGTTATCATGTCCAAAGATTATACAGGAACTTTGAGTAGATGATTAAAAATAATTGTTTATTGTCAATTGCAAGCAGGAAATGCTGGACACACTGATCGTCAACTTGAGTTCTACTATGCCATTGCACTGCTAATGAGGTCAACATCCATTAGAAGCTTGAGTAAGGCTCTCTCAGGAATTTGCAGGAAAGGGTACTGTTTTGTAATGATAATAATAATGGGAGCGTTCTAGCCGATGTTGCAGTTTATATAGAATTTATAGAGGAGTCCAAAACCATGAATTTCTTCTTATCTAGAGAACTAGGGAGTTGAAAAACTTCTCAAAAAATGGTGTTAAGATACTATTTTTCTTGTCCAATAAGAAAAGCATTAAAGTCCCAACAGGAGTGACTCCTAGAAATATTTTAGCATTAATATCAATCAACATTCAAGAGGCAACGGGTGGACATGTCCCTAACCTAGTACACTGCAGCACATTTCCTCCTCTGTTCAACATCCAATAAAAAAGAACAATTAAAAAAATACGTATTAGAGAGAAAGAGAAGCCTTGAATTAGATTTTATATGTTTGACCTGGTAACATAGACTTTTACCACCTCCTGTTGGCATAAGTACAAAACAGTCTTGCTTTGACACTGATGCTTTACAAGCCTTATGCTGTAATGGACGAAACGACAAGTTGCCAAATATTACAATATTTGCTAATTCAAAGCAATCCAAAGTCTGTAATTCTTCATAACAAAGAATCTGCGGATTGTCCTTCAACATCCTGGGGCATTGCTTTTTGCTGCTAATTGAAGCAGACGAACCTCGTGTAACACTGCTGTTGCAACCCTTCAAAGAAAAGTAACCATCTCAAAACCTAGAAGTATTTCTTAGGCTCCTCAAAGGAATAATGATGGTGACAGGAAAAATGCACATACAATCAACCATATTGAGTTAGGATATTGCCACTCCTAAGAGCACATTAGATGTAAGGGTGGTTATTTTGCTGAAATGAGAGGATGAAATCACAAAAGAGAATGAAACTACTCCAAATGTGCTAAAGTTCTTCCATTTCTCAACATAGAATCCAAATTGTTTCGAGTAGAAGAAATGGTATTACCATAGATCCTGAGAATATATTACTTGGGGGTGTTGTGCATTCTACATCTTTTTCATCACAAGAAGAATTCAACTTGCGTTGTTTTCTGGGTTCAGGTGAATCATCAATGATATTGATGTACACTCTTTTATTATCAAATTCACCAATCTGATTGTCAAACATTTTACTCAAAGCCCCACAAGCCTCGGTCTCAATAGCATGAAGATCATGGCCCCAGTCCTCAGTATCTTGCATAGATTCAGCAAGCATTGCCAGAAAATCATCACCACAGCATTCCACAGTCACGAAATCTTGGCCATCAGTACCTGAAAGAGAAAGAAGTCCCACAAAATGTAGACAAACTCTACCACAAACCTCATGATGATAGTGAGCAAACTTGATTATACAATAAATTGGGCAACTCTTTTCAGTGCCCAAATGTTGATTTCTCGTTTTCTTTTGATTTACTGTTTTTATTTCCTACTTTCGAGTGAAACAAAAGCAGAGATGGGATTTTGTGGCGTTAAGGAAGAAGAAGAGTACCATAGAGAGAAAGCAGGTGATTCAAACATTTCCTTGCGGAATCTTCGTCGAAGCCGCAATCAAGAGCTAAGCTTAGGAACCGAGCTCTCTCCAATTCACTGCTCATCTTTCGGTGAACCTCCGATAGCAGACTGACCCAAGTTGGGGACTTCCGATTTCGAAACTTCTCTCTTGCCGCGCTTTGGAGGGGCTTAGGAAACAAAAGGATATCAAGTTAAAACGGCGTGCTGTTACACGTTTTCTTACCTTCCATTTTATATGAGAATTTACGTTCAATCATTAAAAATACAATGTTTCCATATAAATTATACCAAATTTCCATAAATTCAATACTATATCTATATAGGAAAAAAATGTTATCTCTATAATATAGATAATTAATACTTTTTCTTTTTTGAGAAATCACATGTTATTTTTGGTACTTAATAATGGCATATTAATTCACTTATCATTATAGATCATTAATTTAATAAAGTGAGGGGTAAATAGATGGAAGAATGTTTTTGGCATTACTTCCTCTTTTATATTTTAGGTTTTTTTAGGGATTAATTCATTTATCCGTTTTTGTGTGTCACCCTATGTCCACCCCCATCATAGAGGTAAGCACAAGATGACACACAGAAACAGGAACAATCACCCTATGGCTCTTTTTTTTTTTTGGTCCTAAAACTAATTATGGTATAAGCTTACAACTATCACACTATTGCATATGTTGATGACTACGAGCAGTTTGGTTGGATATATTTCATCCTCAACCATCTTTGCAATCATATTAGCAAGATTCACAAAAATGTAGAAGGCAAAGGTGTAGCTCCTTCCATGGGTAGATGCATAGTAACCTGACATATGTTTATAATATTTTAATATTAATGTAGGTCTCATGCTGCCACATGATTATGGTATGACAATGAGAGACCTATATAATTAAATTAAAAAAATTTAATCAAATTAATATTTAAAAATGTGGGACCTAATCAAGTAATTTAACCTTAATTTTTGTTAACCTAACAAATTAGCTTAACTAATTAACATATTAACTTAATAGATAATTTAACCATAAATTTTATTAACCTAACAAATTAACTTAACCAATAACCTGTTAAATTAACCAATTAAATTTAGTAACTAAACTAATTAATTAACCTAACATATTATCATAAGAAAAACTTAAATTCCTAACAGAAGTGTGTATCCTAATGAAGCTATTAAAAAAACCAATTTTAGCTGTCAATAGCATCCTTCCTTAGTATCACCAATCATCCTACGACATTTGTTGTTGTTAATCAGTGAAGTCATCACCATCTTGAAGTTTACAATGTTCATCCATCACTGGTCACAACGAAGTCCTCACCATCTTCAACTTTACTGCATCTTGAGTTGATAAAAAGTTGTTTCAATTTTGTATCTTCTTTTGGCTACTTTCATGTCTTTTTTATTGCTTCTTGTTCGTGTCTACCTATCTGTATCTACTTTTGACTGCTTCACTTTTCTTATGTTTGTTTTTGTTTTTTTTCCATGTATTTGTTATTGCTTCTTATTCATGATTGCTTCAATTCCTTATATATGTAGTTTTGCCTACTTTAATAATTGTATCTACTTTTGGTTGATTCAATGATTGTACCCATTTTTGTTTGTTAGATTTTGTTGTGTCTTTTGGATGCTTTTGTTCTTGTGGTCTACAAATGGGAGGTCATAGGTGTAGATTGTGTTATGTTTTGCTAAATGTGTAAATGTGTTTTCAAGTATTTCTTAGATAATTATCATGTGTATAGGCTTAAAATTTTGTTATTGGTAGTGTTTGTATGTATTCTAAGCGTTTATTTAGTTTAGAGTAAGAATTGAATCTTAATTTTATATTTCATAAGGTCTTTAATGTGATTGTAAGTGTTTAAAATCAGAAAATTGAAGAATAAAGAAGATAGAGTAAGTTGGAAGTAAGGCATGATTATGCCACATTGGAGCACAATTGTGCATGGCTTATGTTGCCTTTGACATGATCATGCCTCAAGGAGCATGATCGTGCCAGAGAGGAAAAATCATGGAACATGACTGTGCCTCCAAAGGCACGATTGTGACAGAGAGTTTCAAATGGAAAAAAATAGTCTGGTCCAGTCACCATCAGCCTAGATCATCAACAATCTTTTATCTTGCAATGCTAAACAAGCTACCTATTGTTGACATGATTGTGAGGTTTACTTACCTTACTAATTAGTGTTGTCTCAGTAGAAGTGATGAGAGAACCTTAAACAATCTTTTCTTCAAATGCAATTATGTCCAAGATGCCTAGAAATCACTGATGCTAAAGTGCTAGTTAAGGGAATTTCCCGAGATTTTAAGTCAAATTAAGCATCGATATGTGAATTTAGGACTTCAGAATAAAACCATCAAATGGTGCTTTTACAACTCTCTTTCTTTCTTGATCTTATCAGTTTGGGATAAAAAAACAACAGAATATTTCATGACAAGTGCCTCACATTGAACATTTCAACATATATCTATTTCAACATATTAAAACTCACATTAGCATCCATAGACACAAGGATTTGGACTTGCATTATCTCAACAATGTTTGGAGAGTATAAACAACTGCCTTGAGGTGTAATGCTTTGAATATGCATCAAGTGTAATGTTATAGTATTTCTATCTCTTATATTTACAAGGTGAGTGTATTGGTACTAGTTTATGCTTGCCTTTTATGGCTTAATTTAATTCAACTTGTCTAAAAAAAACATCACAAATCATTAATATGTCTATTAAATTCAACTTAGACAAAGCAGTTCAAGAATAATCCCTACCATAGATTTATCACATTCAACATCCTAATAATCCAAACCAACATCCAAGAAAATGAAATATAAGAAAAGAAAAGAAAGAAAAACAATTTTGTATCTCTATCTTGAATTCTAAAAAGACTAGAGTTGCTTTTGATGTCTCCACAGTATAATAATCAATAAGTTAATTGTATGATAAGTGTGTTTACGATATCTTAAGGGTATTCATCATCTAGGCACTACTTGTTTGATATTGTTTAATCGTAGTACTTTCTTCATCCTAGTTCATTATTTTCTGTTCAGTTTAGTTTTAAATTAAATCCACAACTTGACTTGGCCGTTAAATAATAGAAAAAGAGTTAATACTAGTATTTACAGTCCTCTTAGGATTGACCCATACTTGTCAGTGCTAATTACAGGTACATTGTTCACTTGTGGTTAAAATATTTAATATCACATGCATCAGGACCTACTATTAACCATAGATCTCTAATATGTTTTTGAAGATCCTCTAAAGTAATCCATAATTGTTTTCTTTAGAAGAAAAATAGAGCCATATATCACCAAGACCAAAGCCTTAACCTTATCCTAGATAAATTAGACTTCTAGATGTATTAGTTGATCAATACTATAAAGCACCAGAATATTGACCAAGCTAATTATTAAAAGCAATCATAATCCTCCCATAATGGTGGTGTTGGTGATTAGATAGTATGGTACATTTGTTCTAAAAAAGCTTTAAATTTATAATCTTATAATGGCTTAACTTTGTTTCCACATTATCTCAAGCTTATTTTCTAACAAAAAATCCTTTATCATTTGTAGTGTAGAGGGGCTATTTAATTCCCTAACATTCCAAGAGATTATTGACACAATTAAGAGTTTATGAGCTTAGGTGCTTTAGACAAACTCTTTCTACCCAACTTTCTGTTGTTGACAGTTGTGTACCCCCTCTGCTCCTTAGCTCCTATCACTTCTTTTGCTAATAAATTCATAGGAGATGATAGTTCCTTACCTCCTGAAGGCTCCCTTCTCCACCCTTACAATTAGGTAGAGTTAGACTTCCCTCCTTTTAAGTCACTTTTACCAACACCTCCTTTCACCCTTATCCTTATTCCCCTCCTGTTTATCTTCCTTCCCCTCCATGTTGGCATCGTTAACTTTCCTTCACACAACAAACTATCATTTCATGTTCCCCCTGATAACAATTCTCCCTAATCTAATAACAGCTTCCATATTTTCCTTTGGACCCTCCTGATTATGACCCTATATACTACCAGAACCATCAGCTTAAATTGCATATCAGTTCCCTTTTAACTCTACGTAATTAACCTTGATAAAACATCTTCCAATTGTTATCTATTTTTTCCCTTATTCATTCAAAGAAGGCTTCCACTAATAAACCACACTCGCTGAGTCTTTTTAAGAGCGCTTAATTCTCACCTAGCCTCAACGTAAGAATCACCTTAGGCAACTCATTTCCTAAATTCACACACACATAAGCCTAGCATACCCATCTCTCCTTCTTTGAGTTGTGGTTTCATTTGTGCTTATTGGTTTCCCAATGAAGCTTGTAAGCATATTTGAGCCTTTAGTAGACTAGAATTCCAATAGAACCCTATACAAATTAATCCACAGCAACACATTAGTTGGCATTTTTTAGGGTTTTCAACCTCATTCCAAGCTTCCAAAATTGCAGAAAGAATGGTATCCCAGCACCTTGCATTTCTGAAAACCTCAATCACAGAAGCTACCATAGCTCTCCTATCCATCACTGAGGGGTGATACTACTCTAATATTCATCCAGCATCTATCCCCAGCTTAGTCCGGGGTTTATAAATTTGGGTTGAGAAGCCTCCTTCGTTGTATCTAGGTGTACCAAGGGTCCACCTCTTAAGGAAACCGCAAGTTTGGATGTTGGGTTGGAGCGTAAAGGCGGGAAGAAACAATTCGTCTTTCAGTTTTCACAAGCAATGGGCTCCACATACAAGGGAAAAGTGGAAATTGGCAACTATGGTTTTCAAAAAATCGTTTCTTAAATGATAAAGAAGGACAAGAAAAGTTGGGAAAATGACAAACTTACCCTTGGCATTTGAGATCTATTTAAAGGGGACGGGATCCTCTGTGCCAGCAACGCTGGCCCTAGCCTGTCCCAATTAATCCTGCCCATTCATTTATGTGGGCAGCGTTGCGGGCACAGAGGATTTGAGGAGTATTTAAAGTCTACCTCAGATCTTTTGTCTCATTTTCTCTGTTTCAACCCTGTCCTATTTTATCTTAACCTGAGACAAAATTGGGACAGAAAAAATAAGACAGAAGATCATGTCCCTTCCAAGACAGACCTAATACATGAACAAGCAAGGGAGTAAGCAGGGCATCGGCGAGCAGGTGCAATATGGAGAGACAGAGCATCTGTGAGTTAGACCTCCTGTTCAATTGACCCATCACCGTAACAAGCCCGCCAGTATTACATAGTTAATATTTGCTACACATTGCATATTGGGTAACGAATTCCCATGTCTTCAAAATTAAAACCTTGTCCTCATGCACAGCAGCCTTCACTATTTAAATTAAATAGAACAGATGATATCTACAGTTATGTATTGAGAAGGGAATAAACCAAGTCCCAACTTCGGCAGTTAATTTTCTGAAACGTGATCTACACATCCTTTACTTCTCCCTTTCTTTTTCTCTCTTTTTTTTTTTCTTCTCCCCCTTGGGCTTCTCCATCTGAGAAACCTGTACATAAAATAGGAAGAGATTAGAACGTTACCTCAACGAAAGTCTCTTAGTGGAGGAATCGTTCAATCAGGCTTAGTCACGCTAGCCAGAAAACACACAGGACCACAATCCACAAATGCATATTGATACCTTAGTATCTTTACTTACAATATGGGATTTCCACTTGATGTCAGGGTCCTCGGGGATTCCAGTAGGCTGAGACTGATTGCCAACATGGTGAAATATATGGATAAGTACAGCAGCATCAAGAGCTGCATATTCCAGCTGCAAAATGTCATCGCTTCAGCTTACTTGAGTTCTTACTAGAAGTCAACTAACGATCAATAGATTTGGTATAATTTCAGCTCTTACAAATGTATACCAAACACACTCAAATCCAGGGAAAGTAAACATTTTGCCAATGGAACTTTGAGATAGACACACAAGGTTTGATTCCGGATACAAAAGGAAAATGCCAATCCAATCTCTGTGAATCATCCAAAACACTAGATAAATAATGCAACACAACAAGCTATTCTTTGAAAATCTATCACCTCTACAAAAATACGAGATCATGCAAGTGTACAGAAGTGGAGATAGGCTTCCTTTTACTTTATTAACATGAGAACATATAGCCTTCTTTTTAATTTATTAACATGAGAACATTTACATGTCTAGAGTGATAATATTACATTTACATCTCTAGAGTGATAATATTCAGAATAGTAACATCATATCTTCTAGAATCTATCAAATCATAATGGAGAGAAAAGGAATACTTGGTTCTGGCTCAAAGGTCTTTGTTCCCAATTGCTGTTTCGTCTTGTCTTGTTCAAACCCACTCCCAGTATTTTCTAATTAGTGGAAAACAGAATATGTTAGGTAAAAAGGGGATTGTCGAGAGATATGACAGGGAAAGGAGGTGATGGGAGGATTCTTATCTTAAAATTTACCTTTGAAAGCCCTGACAGACCACCTTGTCGTTCTTTGAATACATTCTGAATGTCCAGTAACATTTCATAATGCTTAAAACACTTCATCTCATCGTAAGAATGAGCTAGCTGCTTTATATCACACTGGAAGTTGTAACCTACAAATCAATAACAAGTATTAAATTTAGTATATGCATCTTCTAGATTCTTCTCCTCTTCTCTATATATAAATTATCACGTCGTCAACACAGAACCAGAAGATAATTTAGAATAATTAAAGATTCATGTCTGACAAGGAAATGATCCATAACATATAGCAGAATCACATGGTATGGGTCATTATTAGAATGGCCCAGTTACTCCTAGTACTAATCAAACTCAGTATAAGAGTTTCAACTTCTCACTGTCCCTAGTTCCTACAGTAAATGACTCTGGAAACTATACAAGCAGCATGGTAAAGAGGTTCCTATAAACATAGAGATATTTCCATCCTAAAAGACCTTAATTTAATACATGGGCAATGAGGGATTCTCAGAATGTGTATACAAAAAACCTACCCAGTTTAAGAATTCTAGGGGACTGCATAATGCGAGTTAGGCTGCTGTCTAGTGAATCAGAGGCATCTCGAAATAACTTTATCAAGTCAAAGATGAAAACTACCTTCTTAGAAGCAATTTGCATGATGGAAACCTGAAAAATATATAACTTGTTTGCATCAAAGAAAGAAACAATGTGAAATGATAAAACGTTTCGACAGTTATTTGGTGTAGAGTTTGTTAAATTGATCACACCACTCCAAGTTAAAAGAACTGATGTTCTAGCTTAACTTTATAGCGACCAAAGACAATCAGAACAGAAGAAAGAATCTTTGTACCAGGTGACACTAAAGCATAAAATTGAAAATGGTAATATAAGCTTCTGAAGATAAATCTACAGAACAAAATACTTACAATTTGACACCATCATACTCCTTAGTTCTACATTACCAAATCAAAGTTCAAAATCTGTAAAAGAATGTACAAAACAATTGATCTGCAAAAGAATATAGAGACAATTCGGTATTTACCTTGTTTGGTTTGCGGCCCTTTGCATAATTAGGTTTCCATTCACAATCAACACCCACAACTTTACAATTCTCAATGTGCCACGTTGCATCACGCAAACCATCAACTTCGTCGACCCAAATAACGTTTTCAACATTTAACTCATTCAGGTCTAAATATCTATCATGCAAAAGGCATGCCCCAGGTCCTAACAAGCACAATGTAAAGCACCATGAGCATTCCTAATATGACTAATTGAAGAGTTGATAACTATCACCTTGTAAACAACTGGAAACAAGACATGTGGAGTAGTCCAACACAGTGTTTATGCATATGCTTCTTCATCCCTAAGAACAGAGTCAACACCTACCGTTCCCATAATGGCGAAAGTAACAATGTGCAACACCAGAAAGTTTCTTCAATATAAAGGCATTCCTTGCTTGGGCTTAAATCAGTTTTTTCTGAGTCCATTGATGAAATTGAAACCAAATATGTGTGTGAAGAGTAAAACTCTCAAAAAAGCAAATTATAAAGGAATAATTTTTACTTTCTTAGCCGTCCAAAACTTGAGTTTCCTGTATGAACAAGCAGAATGAGGTTTTTATGAATATTCCTTGCTGTAAAGTAACTCTCTAGAAAAGCATATTAAAAGCCTTTTCAATTCATTATAAACAGAAAACTGTAGCATACAATTGCACACATCTTGTTCATTGACTAAATGCATTGTGATATGCTTAGAGAATTTAATAAACACAAATTAAAAGTCCTTTATTTTCGTAAATTGGCAGGCATAACTATTTACAGATTACTTTTCCCCATGCACCTACCAAGATTAAAAATCCTAGTAGATACAGAGGTACTTCTAGCTCCCTCTACACCAGGCTAAACCCTTGGTGGTTGAATGAGATCATATTGAAGAAACCATTTTGGGTTCAACAATGACAACCATCATAAACACTATAAACAGTTGACGTTATGCATTCTATTCTAAATTGTCCAAATTCTACAATTAGTAGTTGCACTGAAAGGAAAGGACATGAGCATTCATTTTGAATTTAGCATCTTCATCTGTCAAGCTCAGATGTGAACATAAATGAGAAACAGTAAAGTCTACCTTTTGGTATGGGAAATCCTTCAAGAGAGTAACGATTGCAGAGTTCATCAACCTTCTCAGAGTAACCAGCTTCCATAGCCAAGTAAATCTTTAAAATTAAAAATTATAACAAACCATCATCTTTAAGTTGATTTTACTTTCAAGGAAAGATATCAAAAATCATAAACACTTAAAAATGGTAATCATCCTTTTCCATTAACCTTCTAAACATAAATCAGCAAAACTCAAATATAGCTTTAAATTACAGGTGTACTGAAACATATTTGCTCTAGAAATCATGTCCTAAACCTGCCCTAATGAAGTCAATATAATCCCAAGCTTTTTCAGATGGAAGGAGAAAAGGCAATAGAAAGTCCCAACAAACACAGGGCAGACACCATAGTTACTGAAGAGTTGGAGCACTTATCTCATAATCAACCCCTAGGAAAGAAACCACAAGGAACTTCCATTCACACAATTACCAAAACAATGTGGAAAGAAAAATAGTTTAGAATCACAGAGGTTCAGAGACCTTGTGGTGTGTTTGAGAGCAAGTCTTAGAAATGAATATACGGTGGAGAAAAATAGACACTGACTAAATGCAAGAAATTAAAAAAAAAAGCAATATGTTTTCATGCTTTTGAAGCATTAAACATCATAAAAGAACACCAAGAAATGATGACAAGGTGACTTAGATTATATGCCCATTGTATAGTTGTTACCATTCTAAATCCCTCCTTTCTTTCATGTTGTTGATAAAACTGCTAACTTCTTTAATTTAGACTGATATTCAAAGAATCATCGTCAATTCAAACAAGGGAACAAAGTATCAAATTCTGAAAATTTTTAAATGAAATAATTGCTGAAAGACTTCTAAATTAAATCCCGATACGTATTGGAAATAAAGTTGCAGATTCAGGGAAATTAGATTACATATGTGATATTTAATCATCATGCATGTTAATGTCTGCTCACCAAATATTGAATAAGCTGCTTATTTCCATGTGTTTTTGCCTCTGCAAGGTCCCATAATGCTTTCTCAGCTAATTTCTTCAATAAGCTTCAAACATTGCAATTTTTGAATTAGTTTGCCTGCTTTTATGGTGGGGGGATCAACCACATAACTATGAAAGAAATAGCACAAGCTATAGCAGATGCAAGTCAATAAATAAAACCTTTCTTTGCACTTCTGGAATATATTTGGGAACTCCTGCCTCATATTGTTTTTCTTTATAATGTCATACGCTTGCTGTAGCATGTTCCTATCAACATATTCGTGCACAAGTATGCACAGCATCGAATTGCCCATAAAAGTTGCCCATTTTTCAGCTGCTTTAAATTGTTTGTTATCCATCATCATGACAAGGAAAGACTGCCCAGACTGGCGGATGGAGAAGTGTTCTAATAGTGTGACAGCTGCCATATATGATCGATTTTCTAACAATCTGAAAATATATTGCTCCACAAATGTTTTGGCTACATCGATCCCATAAGCATTTGCAGCATTTAACTGGCATAAGGCTTCCATGATGTCTACCAACTTGATGTCGAAAACTTCAGTTACCTTCAGAATAATTTTCTCATCAAGGTTAACTATGCCACCTACCATATTTATGAATAAGTGAGCTGCTGGAACTTTTGCTTTCAAGGTATCTTCTGAAATTGTTTCTCGTTTTAATAAACGATGAAGAGCAGATATAACCAAGTGGCTAAGTCCTTCAGAGTAAATTCCAAAGATGGGCAGGATACACAGGCACCAAAGCACAAAAGTAGCTGGTCCTGGCTGGGGAGAATTGCACAGTGCTTGGTGGACCTGATTTTGAAGACTTCTGAACTTTTTTGTAGCTTTCAACCTACCTGTGGCATGTGAATGTTGAGAACTGTCTTACTTTTTGCTGGACAACTTAAGTTGGAGAAGATCAATAATCATTAATAGAATAAATTAGACATGCTATTTATGAACATCATTCAGAATTATAAACAGGCGCCAACTCCCAAAAATTTGCTCGGTCAGTCAATCAATAAAGAAATAGCTCAAACTAGAGAGAGAAAAAAGAATAAAATGACACTTATGAAATACTTTCCTGTCTCATTAACTCATAAAGATCTTAGTTTCATTTCGACCCCAAAAAGAGCAATCAATCATTCTACACAGCATCAAAATAGGAAATGAAGCAAAAACTGTCAGAATGTAGAATATACCATATCAAGGAAAAAGATCTTACCATGAGTGTAACATTCTTTCAGGAGGTACAAGAATACCACTGGAGAAACATGGTTTAAATTAGTAAAGGAATGCCTGCATAATGTTTGATTTATCTGATCTTCTTTAGTCAGAAGTTCTGGAACCATCTCCTTTAAGCCCATGTCCAAAATTAAACAGCACTGGTCCTACATGTTAAAGCATAAATCAAACAGTGACAATAGATTTTGTGAATTTTCTCATTGGCTCTCATATGTAAAGACAGTCCTGCAGCTAGAACCAAAAAATTTGACAAAGCCTCGTTCCAAATACAAACAATATAAACATTGATTCCATCAGAAACATGAATTAACTAAAAGGGCATATTTACAGTTTAGAAGCCACCACCCTTGCCATCGCTGCTACCCTATAAATCAAAAGAACTTCCCAACAAGGTTTTAGCTTTCTTTCTCAGTGTAAGTTTTTCTCTACTGCCTCGGTGATAATATACACAATATTATAACACGGTTACAAAACCTAACTAAAGTTATTCACTACAAGAACCCCAGCAATTTGCTGTTACAGAAAAAACCCCACGTGTAATATGAATTTAGCCCCAAAAGACCCTGTTATTTGACTATTACAAAAGGATACATTTTTCAGCATTTTACAATGTGATTTGCAATATTATGAGAATGAAATCATTTTGACAATACATTTTTTGTTAATGGTTAACACTTATCAGTAGAAAATTTCTTTATATGCAGAAATGCATAAGGCAAATACATCAATCCGTTCACAGTTCATGCCATGTCTTTCTTTTCGATATAATGAAAAGGGGTATGGAATAACAATTATAAGCTGGTTACTGTAGTTAATATATGTAACAATCCAAGTACATAGTTCCCAACAACTTCAAATGAACCCCAAACTACCTAGTCCAAAAGAATTAGCTTAAGTTATTATCACTCTAATAAATCACCCAAAAACAGTTATTTTCCCAACATGGAAAATCACATTACAATAAGATATTAAACTTCTAGCATATTAAATGCTGCAATTAGTAGTATATTAGTGATTCAACAAATGAATTATTTTCCCAATATGGAAAATCACATTATAATAAGATATTAAACTTCTACCATATTAAATGCTGCAATTAGTAGTAATAATAGTGATTCAACAATTGTAACCAATCGGTAAGCGCCTACCTGTAAATTTATAACAAAGAAGAAGAAGAGCGCATAAGATAACTGTGAATGAAGCAATGAAATAGCTTAGAAGAAAAGGAAACCTTCATCACAATACAACAGCATAAAGTCCAAAAGCCTTCTCAGACCATTACAGGCGAACATTAAGAACCTGTTTGGAAGCCCATGAAATGCAAGGAAAACCAAAGAGAACACCAAATTCAAGATTGTAAAAGACGAGAATAAACCCCAAAAAAAAAGGAAGAACACGGAAAACAAACATTCTGCTCTTCACGAAATGCAGCAGTTAAAACGATAAAAAAGAAAAACGGTGAGTAATTTGGTCGTTCGATTTCGTTACGCCTCGTTTTGCTTAAGTTTCTTAGGAACCAAACAGTAAAGGAAAGAGAAAGAAAGAGAAGCTTACGAAGCTGAATGCGAATCCTCCCTACTGCTCACTGCGTTCGGGATCTTCCAGAGTTTCAAATTTTGGCATAAAAAGGATCAATATCTAAATGTGATTTGTTTTCCAGAAAAAGGGAACGTATGACTTTGGATTTCTTTTATTATACGATGGGATGTTAGCCTTGCGAGCGGCGGAAAGATGACACGGGGAGTGCGGCTGCACTGATACGTCGTTCGGGCTCGAAGACCGGCTATCACGTGCAGAGCAGAGAATATCTTATATGTTATTGTTTCCGTAAGAATATGTCAAATAAGAGTTTCTCTTACCAACGTTAGTTTCCTAATTTAATAGCTTAAAAGACTTCTAATTGTTAGGATTTGATATTTATTAGGTTCGATATTTATCTTCCAATGCAATCTCTGTAAATATGAATTTACGAATAAAATAAAAAAGAAGGCAAATTTTCAACAATACCCTATCTTCTTCTGCGTTCTTCTTCTACGGCTTTCTTATTTCTCTAAATTCTCTAGTCCTTAAGTAACTATATCATTGATATAAGAGATAGCTTATGGTATCATGGAAACAAGAGGCAAGACCAATGCTAAATTCCGAAGTGACATGATAGATACGATGGTTAAGCATGAAGATAGCATCAACCGAATGACTTTGATGATATAAACCATGATTCCTAAATTGCAGTCCATTAAAGCTTCCGTTTCGTCGCCACGACCCTTTGATAAAAATCCATTCTTCCATGGGGAATCCTCTAGTTTTGAGGATAGTGCCCAAAGGTCCACGTTAAAGCTCTCCTTCCAAAAATTTGGAGGGGAAGACCCTTAAGGGTGGATTTATAAAGTTGAACAGTTCTTAGAGTATCAAAGAATTTCAGATGATCAAATGGTGCAACTGGCATCTTTCCACTTGGAAGGGCTAGCGTTGCAATGGCATAGGTGGTACTCCAAAACCCGAGGCCCTATGTCTTAGGATGAATTCATGAAGGCCCTCTTTCAGAGGTTTAGACCTACCGAATTCGAGGACCCTTCAGAGACATTTACTCGCCTTAAGCAAACAACTACTATTAGAGCCTATCAAAAGCAGTTTGAGCGGCTATCACATTGAATTGAAGGGTTGCCTGACAAAGTCATACTGGGTTGTTTTGTTGCCGGAATCAAGGATAAAATTCGATTGGGTGTCAAGATGCTGAAGTATATCACGTTGTTTGAAACTATCAGTGTAGTGTGCCTTGTAGAGGAAAGGAATGAACTACAAAAATGACCTTTCAATGCGTCACTCATTGTGACACTTGGAACCATAAAACCCAACCTGCCATCATCCAATCCTGGCGTGTTAGGACCAGCTCCAATAACTTAAACAGGAATCGCTAATTTCAGGAAGCTCTCTCCACAGGAAGCATGAGAAAGAAGAGAAAAAAGACTATGTTTTTACTACGACGAAAAGTTTGTATTTAGTCATTAATGTATCCATTCTCAGCTTTTCATGATAGAAGATGCTACAGGAGAAGAAGAGCTTCTGGAACAAGGAGACGAATTGGAA
>JANIPM010000006.1:44416444-44426503 GCA_027478405.1 Erythroxylum cassinoides
ATGCGTTTAGGATTTAGAATTGTGTTTTTGTTAGTAATTAGAATTGTGTTTTTGTTAGTAATGTTATGTGTTTTAATTGTTTGATTGGTTTATAGTAAGAATTTAATCTTAATTTTATGTTTTAAGGGGTGTTTGATGTGTTTGTTAATGACTGGAAACAAGAAATTGAAGAAAAGTGGAAAAACTTTGAAAAGGGGAAGAAGCCATGTTCGAGCACAATGCCATTAGAAAACTTTTTTGGTTTGATTTCCCAAAGGCTAAGATCATTTCAAATTTTATAAAATGATAAAACAAATTATAATAAAGCATGAATAATAATTCATACTTTATTATGAAGATTGATTATTTTCTTGTCATCTCCTTCGAATCATTTTTAAAATCAATCCATCTCAACCATCATAGCTACACAAGTGTCTGGGCTCTAATTGTATCCACATAACAAGTTGAGAGAGCTATGTAACTTTTGCAAAAAGAGTTAGGTAAGGAGTGCTAGCTTTATTAGAGCTTAAGCCTATATATTATAAGTTTTTGGATATTTTAGTAATTTAATTGAAATTATTCTAATTTCAACTAAAGTTTAATTAGAATTAAAATAATTATAATTAAATACCAATTATACACAAATGAGATCTAATATCTTATATGGATCTTTCTTTATTAAATATCTCATATTTACTTATAAAGTTTCTCAAACTTTACAATTAAGTCCAACTTAATTAAAATATCTTTTTTTTTCAGTCCGTTTCTTATGTGTGAACCATTAGATTCCCAAATATATTGGCAATGGATACAAATTATAACCCTCAATTGTATTTAGGATTAGATAAATTAAACTCCTTTAACTTATTTTTAATTCTCTAATTAACCAATTTATATCCACAGATCAAGATTAATGTCTAGCAATATATCATGACCGCTCAAATATTTAGAAATAACAAAATAATTTTGACTAACCTTTTCATGCATAGTTTTTCTGTATAATTCAATCCTTTTATCATATAGTATTCTAATTAGAAATAGAGCATATAATTAATGTCTGCTCTATTTTGAGTCTAATCATATTAGTTCTCTACTATTAGCTATTTATTCTATTAATAATATTTGTAAACTATTTACAAAATGTCATTCCACCTTATCCAAAGATTTTTCAAATAAATAATAATTGAGAATAATGAAGCATTTTTCCTAATTACTTTAGGATAATCAATCTTATCTTCATCACGTAACTACCTCCATATGTTTCATACTATATCTAATAACTACTGACTAAGTCATCCTTAACTATCAAAACATAACAATTCCATACAAGAAAACGTTAAAGATCTTAAATCAAACGGTCACTTATATAATCATTATAATGAGAAATTCTATAGACATACAAGTAATGTTCCAAATAAATATCTCATATATAGTCAGTTTAGTGAACATGTTCTTTAATAAGCATCTACATGTTTGTTTAATTATCTCTATACTTTAGCCTATGAGATCGACTACTTTCTTTATAAAGAAAAACATAACGTGTACTAGTCTTTTTACTTTCTATTAATATCTAGTCTTAATAGAACAATAACTTGGAATAATTTAGGGATAATACATAAATGCAGTATGAATTTCATAATTATAATCTCGTCATAATTTCATTCACAATATATATGTATCTCAGGGACTTTGTCATATACATTTAAAAATGTAATAGATAAAGAATATCTTTAAATTATTTTGCCACTAAACTACAACCAACTGATTGGTTGTAGGGTGTAAACCAATAGGTAACACTTAGATCTGTAAGTTTAGAGACTTCTCTTCTGATATGAAAATTTACCAAGATATTGTCCCAAATTGAAAGGACAAGACATAATTGTTTGGACAAGGCACATTTCTAAGAAATTTACGAATAAATCTTGTTTGAAGGTCTTCTCAATCACCCATCAGATAATCCCTTAGATAAAAAAATTATTTTAGATGAATGGCTTCTCATAAACATCCTTTATCCTTCAGTTAGTAATCAAACAAAAGGTAAAGAGCATATGTAGGATCAAAGGCATCAACACTAATAACTTAAGGTGCTAGATATCTAATCAAGAGAATGAATTTTTAAACTATCTCTTCTTCAGATGCTACTACTCTTCAATGTTATGGAAAAAGTTGCAAGAACTTATGTAACTTATATTGTAATGAGAATTAATGGATGAGCATAGTTGATTGAATAAACAAGGCTCAGTTCCATGTCAAAGATGATCTTGTAATATCTAAACCGATATTTATATTGTTTATGTTCTATGGAGAGATTGAAACCACAAAATATTCAGAAATAAGAAACATGATATACAAGCATCAAGCTAAAAAACCTTCTGTTGAATCAGAGAAATCATTTTAATCGAGGGGATTAACACAAATATTAGTAAAAAGAAAGCACCCGAATGGAGCCTTCCTCTTAAACCCTTTTTCCCTTGGAACTCTCTTCTTTATAATTATTCCTACTTTATTTCATACTTGCCCCTTAGGTAATATATTTTTCCTTCATAATTGTTCCTATTTTGTTTCATACGTTTAAAAAAAAGAAAGATGTTAATGTATTAAGCCTTGAAAGGCAATATAGTTGTACATGTAAAATACAATGCTAAATGCCATTAAAGATTGGTGAATATCAAGGATTGCAATTAAAAAATTTAAAGGATGAACGAAAGAAAAACTAGACATTCCAAAAGGAAAGGACGTATTGCTTGTCCTGCAATTTGTGATTTTGTATGTTGATTTGGAGCCTTATATGTTGCCTAAGTTGCTTGCTGAATTGTGCCTTAAGGAGGCATTTGTCCTGAAAGATCATGTACTTTTTTCATCTCAAATTGTTGTAACTATTGATGAGAGAACTAACCAGAAACATTTGTAAACAGTTTTATTGGTGTATTTGCTAGTTGAATGTCAAGACTTGACACAGACCTGCCTGTTTAATTCTCCAGCAATCAAACATCTTCTATGTGAACATAGCATAATTTTTATGGTGGTTTGGCTCAAAAAATAAGAAGTAACGTACTTTTTACTATAAGAACATAGCATAATTTTATATCTATACCAAACGCAAGATTTATTCAAACCTTTTTCCGATTTTTTCTTGGATTAGTCGTTTGTAAACTTGGTCACAAGGCACCATTTTCATTGAACCGTATTCAAGAATTTGGGCTTGATGCTGCTGTCCAGCATCGTAAAAAGCATTTATCAACAATTGCCTCAAGACTCCAAATTTTCCTTTAACATGAGCTTTCGACACTTTTGGGTTAACCCGTTACAAATTTGTACAGCCCTAATATGGACAGTATACCACCAAAAAGGAAAATAAATGCAACCAAAAGTTCACTCAATATTTCCTCACGACTATAAGCCAAGATAAATACGGGATTTTGTGAGTGCCATAGTCCATATAACGTGTACAAGCAATGTTGAGTATAATACAGTGGCAACTAGGACAATACTCACCAACAAAGACTGCCACGTTTTTCACAGTTTCCAATCCAGGGATAAGCACCACTCAACGAGATTTTGGTTTCTCAACTTATTAAATCAAGTGATAAACCACGCTCATTATGCAATCAAACTCATAAATCTTTCTGTACCAATGTCAATCCGGCCATCAACTGATGCCAGTCCAGCATGTTTCAACTGCTATGAGTGGACCCGTGAGAGAGCAACCTTGAAAACCATTGCCCCACACCCGATATGGACTCGAATAGCAGAACCGGCTAGTATTCCTGCATCCAACAGTTCAAAACAATATCTCACATGCTTTAAATTCTATTTATATGGCAAGAACATGATCCAGGGAATTGAGTCATTTGCTTACATTTAGGCGAAATTGAATCCACCCGAAGGAACTGCTGGAACCTCATTTCCACCAAACCGGAACTCAGATTGGGGAGCATCCACTGGTGGAATTGTTTCGTCCTCTTCCTCTAACCAATATGTCTCAAGAATCTTCACTGCTTTCTCATAAATCTCTGTGTTGTCATGAGACTGCAGGTTCTCGATTTTCTCCAAGCCCTCAGCATCATCAATCATTTGAGCATAAAGGTTTATACCTCCCGTATTGCCCAAATTCTTGTCAGCTTCTCCTACCTTCAAGATGTTTTCAAGCCCTTCTAAACAGACTGTCACCATTCTTGGATCGGGGCAGATGAGAAGATCACATAAAGGTTTAATACAACCTTGGCTAACAAGATACCTGAAACATATATACACCCAGATTAACATTCTGATCTGGTCTCACGTCAATTTATCAGATATTTTACAAGCATGTTACGACAAGAAATTGGATTCCTTTTACTTGATTTGCTCATGAGTACCACCAGATGTAGCATTTGAGATGGCCCATGCAGCCTCCTTCTTAACGTCAAACTCAGCATTTTGAAGCAGTTGAACCAGCGGGCCAATAATGTTAGCCTCAATTACAGCCTGCAAGTGTTTGTACAAGAAGGATGCTCAGTTACTAGAACCATAATCATTTGAATCAAATTCAAGCAAAATGGAAAAGCCAACAAGAAGAGAATTGGTACCTGAATTTGGCCCTTATTTCCAGCTGTAATATTAGATATAGTCCAGCAAGCTTCTTTCTTGATGCTCTTTTTATAATTATTGGTTAACAAGTTCAAAAGGCACGGTAGTGCTTGGTGATTGATGATACACTAGTTTGAAATAAACAGACTTCATAAGAACTCACAGATCAGGGAAAAGCTAGTTTCAATGGATATCTAAATAATACATTGAAGGCAGGAAAACATAGATGTATTGCTTCACTAATAAATCAGAAGCAAAAAGAGAGCCCAAGTTACAAGCTAATATCCACTGCCCAGTACAAATTTGTTCATATGTATACATGTCAGGGACGTCCAGGCAACTGAATCCTTATAATTTTGTGCCTAACCTTCGTAAGATATTATTTGGCTTACATATGTAAACTTCTAAAAAGATTAACAGAAGCTAGAAATGAAATTTTGTCAGCCAATGTTCCCCATCAGATATATAGTACACAATATAAAAATAGAAAAGAATTTGCCTGTGATTACATAAAAAACAATAAGATGAACTTCACAGTCAAGGACTAATAAGACGAACATGAATACACAAGCAAGTGAAAAAAAACAAAAACTTAATGATGCCCAGTACCTGAGTTTGCATATCATCACCAGTGACAATATTTCCAACAGTGCGAAGCGCAGGAATGAGAACTGATGTAGATGGATGCCTGACATATGTTAAAACCATTCAGGCTTTGATAACAGCATGCTACATAACCAATTTCAAGAAAGCTAGTGTAACAAAAATTTTGACTTACAGTAAAAGCTCAACTAGCCGTGGGCATACACCCGCTTCAACTACAGCTTGAATTTTGTCATTTGTACCATCAGAAAGATAAGATAGCGCCCAGCATGCGTCAGTTAAGACTTCTTCATCATTAAAATGAATAAGACGGGCAAGAGCTGGAAGTGCAGGCCGAACCTATTGATATTGATATCAAAAACTAAGAGATATGAACACTATTAACCAAAAATGAACATGATACCTGTCAAAGATGTTTTAAATATCCAGTCCAACAGCAGACAGAAGTAAGACATCTGATTGACAAACCTGATCAAAAGGAGGCTGTGGCTTGCCTCGACAGAAGTTTGAAAGAGTCCATGTAGCATTTCTGAGCATAGAGAGTTTGGCATGCTCAGTCAATTGTGCCAATAAAGGGAGCAAAGTTCCATGGCCAAGGACAAGATCACGACATCTAGGAGAATCACCAGCAACATTACCCAGAGCCCACACTGCCTGCATATGGGAGAATAAAGATATTATAAGAGGTCATAAAGTATTACAGCTTTCATAATACCTGAATTAGTAACTTCGTATTAAGCCCATCCATTTAGAGATGTCAATGGGCCTGGCCAGGGCCGGGCTGCCACTGCCTCGGTCAGGACTGACCACCAGCTGACCTGCCCGTGGTCTGGCCTATGGCCTGAAGGGTCACAGGAGGGCCAGGCCAACCCGTCCTGGTTGGAAGTAACGGTTAGGCCATGAGCCGGGCTGTGGCCTGCCCGATTTTGGTCGTTTTGGAAGTAATGGTCAGGCTGTGGCCTGCCTGATCTTGGCCCGTGGCCCAGCCGGGCCGATCATGGTCAGCCCGACCTTGGACCATGGCCCGGTCAACCCGGGCCAAGATCAGGCTGGGCTGGGCTCTTTTTGATATCTCTACATCCATTCACACTTCATAAGCAGAACTACAATGATGAAAATGTAGCAACAACAAGGGTGCACAATCTGTCCCCCTACCTGCTCACGAACATCATCACTTGTTGAACCAAGAAGCTTTCCAAAAGTGGGAACAGCACCATGGTCTACTACCACTTTAGTGTGTTCAGATGTTCCAGAAGCAATATTCGTTAATGCCCAAGCTGCTTCAAACTGCATATTTTTTGAACTGCTCAGAAACCTATGAACCCAATGATGAAAACCTGAGAACAAATGCAACTATGCATTCACAAAACCTGAAGATGAGGGAGGTCCTCCCTCATCAGAAATTCAACAAACCGAGGAACGACACCAGCTCGTATAACTTCCTCAATTGGAGGGCTCCGCTCTACACAAGGGTAAACAGGATGTAGTATTTCTTTATGCACTCAACATGCAAAATTAACTCCACAAATATAAACAAGTAAAAGAAATTCTCACCTAGTGAAAGCAATTTCCTAAACTGAGTGGTCGCCTCAAGCTGCAAATGACTATCATCAGACCAAACCCCAGCAACCATTGATGGCAGATGCTCCAACTGCGGACAAGAAGTCAACATAAAAAATCAAGAAAAGGAGAATTTCTGATGAGGCTCTGTTGCCCATCCAGCGGGACCAATAGCAACAATTTACATAATTTTTATAAAAGAGAATATATAAAAATTGCACTAGAAGAGCATATCATGAAAAACTAAATGATATGAGTTATGCTCTAAAAATTTACTTAAATGTCAAATGGATGGGATGGGGTTAAATAGAGGCTGGCATTACCCCATATCCTGTAAACCAGTTTCTATACACATGGATTAGAAAGAAGAGAGAAACAAAATGCCAATACACCCATCCAGCCTGAAGATCTCAGTCCAATATTAACAAAACAATTTCGATGGCAGAGTTGTATTGGATAGTTAAGAAAAAGAAAAGGAGGCCCCTTAAGGGATAGTTCAATTGGTTTAAGGAGTTTCCTAATAATCTGCAAGTGTTTGATGTCCTGGGTTCGAGTCTGATTAACTTTGCAGGTTTGTTACATGCTACAAATTCTTGGATCCTAAGAGTTTGGACCTCCAAAGTCTTGGCTTGATAAGTGGCTTTCCCTGAACACGTAGTTTACAAATTATAACGTGCACCCGAGGATTTAATATGCACCCAAAAACATAAAAGCTATGAGTTCTCTCGTTACAGAAAACAAACAAAAAAAGCAACACGAAAAGCTAATAGGCAACAAAACATGTGTCCCTTCTCATTACATTCCCCAAGACAACCTACTCTCCCTAGAACTTTTAAGTGCTAGAGATTCTTGAGACTTGAGAGTCTACGCCCCCAAACGGTCACTTAGGCTACTTTGTCGTTTGACTGGTTAAGTGACTTACTCGGAACATATAATTTATAAGTTAACATGCTCTAACAGTTTATTGTACCACCAAAGATTAGCAACTGGGTCTTTTCTCTTTACACTCCCCAAGACAATCTAGTACCCCTAAAACATTTAAGGCTAGAGATTCTTGGACCTTAAGAGCTCGGGCCTCCACACGTCACTTAGACTGTACGAGTTTCTCGTCCTATGACTTAATCAAAACGTATAATTTATAAGTTACAAAATGCAGTAAGGTGTTATTGCGCACCCAAAAAATAGCAACTGCTTGATTCTATAAAGAAGCAAAAAAAAAAGAAAAGAAAAAAGATAAGCTAATAATAATCGAAATCGGTGTCCCTTCTCTTTGCATGCCCAAGACAACCTAGTCTTCCCCGGCTAGCAACCCTAAAGAAAGAAGGAAAAGAAGGAATAAGAGCAATTCCAACTACGAACTACAAACATTAAACGGGATAACTTCAAACTCTGCACAATTAACAAGGTATACAACTTGTTAAATTTAGCAGGGATAACTAGTCCTACTTAATTCTAGCAAATTAAAGTGATAATCAATAAAATTAACAGGTTGAGTCAAGCAAATTATAAAATTGAAGGATAATCCTATCAATTAAACAACAAAACTTGAATTGCAACTCATCAAGCTAAATGAAAACACCACTGTGGCATCAATAACGAAAGACAAATTTTGGATGTCCTAAAGTCTTCTATTGATCAATCACGTACTAATATCAAGAGACCAGAGAACAACCAAAAGTTAAAGAGCAGTAGCACCCAACAGAACCAAACAACAAAATTGTCCTTCTCTAATTAAAACAATTCAAAACGAAAATATATGCAGAAAAGCAAACCTTCTTTTCCACGGCGGAGGAGTGAAGGGAAGCAGGCAAAGGCTGCGCCTGAAAGCCTTCGCGACGCTTCTTCTGGAGGCTCTCCTCTCTTCGATTCTTTCGTATCTCAACCATGTTGTCCTCTCGCCGTCGACGTCCCTCCTCCACGTCCACTGCCACCTTGTAGCTATTCCGGCGGACCTCCGACCTGGCGCTCGGCCTTAAAGACATCGTGTTTCCACACTAATTTTTACCACTAAACCAAAAGGATCTTTATATGTATGTGTACGCGGGTAGACATATAAATAAGTATTGCAGTCGACTTTTGAATGGAAATTTGGAGATCTTTTGAGGTTTTTTATTTTAAGAAAGAGGGAGTGCGGAGCAGGCGCACAACATAATAAAATAATTATAAAACTTTTCCTTAATATCAGCAAAATTTTATAAAATGATTAATATATAAATTATAATAAGTTGTACCTTATTTTTGTTTTTGAAATTAATTATCTCAACCATTTCAAATGCACAAGTATCCGGTCTCTAATAATATCTACAAAGTTAGTTAGAGAAAACTGGAGAAAAAGTTAGACAAATAGTTCCATCAAAGCTTAGTCTATTTATAATAAAATTTAAGCATTTTAGTAGTTTGATTATAATTAAATTCGAATTTCAACTAAACTTTAATTAGAATTACAAATAATTATAGTTAAAAATCACTTATGCCCAAATAAGTCTTAATATATTATATTAATCCTTATTTATTAAATATCTTATATTTAATCATAAAATTTCTTAGACTTTACAATCTAGTCTAATTTAATCAAAATATCTTTACTTTCTTCAACTCGTTCTTTATAAGTGACTCGTTAGGTTCTTAAATATGTTGACAGTTGATACAAATTATAATTCTTAATCATATTTAGGATTAGATAATATTTAATTATCTAATTAAACAATTTATATCCACAGATCAAAATTGGCTTATAGCAATACATTATGAAGACTCAAATATTTAAGAACGTTAAGCTAGTTTTAATTAACCTTTCTGTGAATGATTTTTCATATAATTTAATCATTTCATTATATACTGTTTTGATTAGACATAAAGCATGACATTAATATCTACTTTATTTTGAGTCCAATCATCTTAGTTCTCTACCGTTAACTATTATTTCAATTAATGACATTTGTAAAATATTTGCAAAAGATTTTTCGAATCAATACTAATTAAGAACAATAAAATATTCTCCCTAATTACTTTCGAGTGATGAATCATATATTGATCACTCAACTACCTCCATACAGTTCATGTTATGTTCAATGACTACAGACTAAGCTATCTTTAACTAGAACAGATCATAAGTAGTATAAAAGAAATAACTATCCCTATATAAGATAACTTTGAAGAACTCAAGTCAAAGAATTATTTATATATTTATCGTAATGAAAATTTCCATAGGCATACAAGTAATGTTCGAAATGAATTTCTCAAATGGGGTCAGTTCAATGGACTTGTTATCTAATAAGTACCCCCACGTTTGTTTAAATATTTTCATACTTTAGTATATAAAATTGACCACTTCTTTCATATTAAAGA
>JANIPM010000006.1:44589021-44599155 GCA_027478405.1 Erythroxylum cassinoides
TCAATTTTCACCACAATTCTATAATCCAACTCTAATCCGCACAATTAATACCTAATTTTTCCAATTTACACAATCAAACCGGGAACTGTCATACATGAACGTACACACATATGCTTATGCAACACTAATCAATTATCAATCATTATAGAGGCTATATGCATATGCAAATGTCAAATTATACATGCACCCAATCCTAAACCATCTGAATTACCAATATGCCCTTCATATTGGTAACGGGATGTTACAATTTTAATATTTTATATTTTTATTATGTGTTTTAATTTAAAGGTGTAAAAGCAAGTGGAAAATTAGCTAAGTCAAAAAGTTATAGAGAGTAACACACTCGTGTTGATGACTGTGTTGATCTACATGCTCGTTTTGACTAGAGACATGGCCATGTTCCACCAAGAGAAGAAGTGTCATAAAGTTATAGTAAGAAACATGGTCATCAACATACCTGTGTTAGCGATCGTGTTATTGAAAAATCACTATGATTCACTTATACACCTATTAGCATGCTCATGTTATTAAAACTAGGTAAGTGTTTGATAAATAGTAAGAAATACAACCCCCAACACATGTCTAGGTAACCGTGTTAATTATGTTTCCTTTTCCTTTGTATTTCCTAAAAGTTACATAATAGGTGTTAGTGGCCTTGTGGATTTCAAGTTTCTTAAATTTATTGTTAATGCAACCAGGTTAAGTCCCATCATACCCTTGTAATTTATCTTCTTGTTTTTGTTTTAACACAACCTAGATACATGCCAATATTTTAGACTATGTTACACTCTATCATAAAATGTTTGAGATATATGCCCATGTTATAACATAACATGCCTATGTTATTTTAAAATTAACTCTAAATTGCTCAACATAGGGGTAATATGACCATCACCCCTTACTCAAAATTCCATTTTTATTTTCTCTCTCACTTTTCTTAGTTGGACGATGATCCTCCACTTCAGTGGTGTAGAAAAACCACATCCTAAATATTTTCCCTAGAAATTTCATAGATTTAAGGATCATTTTATGCTTTATTTCAATTTTTCTTATGATGTTGAATGGTTTTTTAGGGAATTAGGCGTAGAAATTCATGTTTTTGGTATTATGGAGTTGTTTTGAATGACCCATGTAATTGGAAAGGTTTTAGGGGTTTAATTGATATTCTTTCTTAGTTGCCTCCACCTCAGAGGTGTACAAAAACCACATCCTAACTATTTCCCCTTGAAATTTCATAGATTTAAGGTTTATTTTATGCTTTATTTAAATTATTCTTATGTTGTTGAATGGTTTTTTAGGGAATTAGGTGTAGAAATGCAAACCACGTAATTGGAAAGGTTTTAGGGGTTTAATTGATATTCTTTGTCTATTAAGCATGATTGAATTCAAATTTTAAGTGCTTTTTGTGCTATTTTGAGTTTATTCTTGCGATTTGAATCCTTGGGGCTATAAATTTATTTTACATGAAATTGTTTATGTTTTACATATTTTACATTTTTATTATGATTTTGTACTTCTTAATTGCAAAATCTTTGCAATTTTACATTATTTTGGTTTATTTGATTTAATTATGGTGTTTAGATAAATTAAGTGTGATTTCTATAGTTAATTGATATTAGGGACTATTGTTGAGTAATTTGGATGTTTTAGGGTTGTTAATGCTATTATATTTTGATAGTTATGCATTGATTAATAGTTTATTGGATTTATTTATGTTTTTACAAATTGATTATGGGATTATTTTATGGTTCTTGTTTGTCGTGATTCACTATGTTGGCCTCCGAATTTCCTTTATTATAGAATTTAGCATGGTTTGAATAAATTATGAGGTTTTGATATAATAAAATTTTGGGAGTTAATTATTATGTCCATTGTTAGTAGGATTTATTTCCTGAGTTAGTTGAATTAAAAGTGGTAAGAATGCATAAAGGGCATTTTTGGTATGTCACCTAAGCATTGAAGACATAAGGCAACAAATGAAAGGGCAAAATGGACTTTTTACACTCATTAAGGGTAGAAATGGAAGGAGAAAAACATTGTCTTGCATTTGTAAGTGTTGGGCACCTCGCCCTCGCAAGACTCGTGCCTGACGTTCTAAGTGACATCTGAACACGCATCTCACAAAAGGGAAACCCACACCAGTTAGATAGCAAAAATTCGAAAAGGCATCTTTAGAACAATTGTAGCTCTATGACTCTAGTTTATACTGAAACAAGAATCGTCTCATTCGGAGCTCTATAGATCAAGATACACTTAACATACTGAAATATGTTTAGTGAAATAACCAATTTATGTTCTTCTAACCGATTCCTTCACTTTCTTTCCATCAATCTTTTTGACATTAACACCAAAAGCTATCAATTTTAGTGGAGAGATAGAGAAATGTGCTAGGAATCTATTGGTTTAAGAATAAAGTCATTTGAAGGTTGGATGACAAAGTTATGGCTAAAATAATCAAACATGTTCAGATTTGAAAAACCCTTCGGTGCGATCGAGAGGAATAAAGGTGCGATCGTGAGGATAAAGGTACGATCGCGAGGAATAATGGTGTGAGCATGACCAAAACTGTCCCGCATATACATCCTATACAGCATCACTACTTATAATGATAATATCTCTCAACTCCGAAATCTAAAAATTTCATATTTTATACCGTTGGAAAGCTAGAAAGATAAGCTACAACTTTTAAGAGGACAACTTTGTCTAATTCAGCCTAGATTAATACAGATTTTCCTCTGAAATCATAACACAAAGTTTTCCCCTATGAAAACTTGAAAATGCAATGTACAAACTTGGAACATCATGAGCAAACGAAATATATTTCATTAACATCAAAAGATAAGAGTTTTACAAAGCTTTAATGGGCATTTCAAGCCACTATACATCATTGTTCCAAAACCCAAAAATACAAAATACACATGAACGAATAAAACTTGAAATGTGCTAAAGCCTTGTGTTCTCATAAACTAATATAAAATACAAAAAGATGCAACTTTGGGGTGATGCCTTGACTCTCGATCATTCGATCTCTTGCTCATCACTTGAAGATGGGATGGAATGGGGGTGAGCTTAAAAAGCTCATGGGTAACAGTTTTATAATCAAGAAACAAGTAAAAACCATTGAAGTATTCATTTCCAATGTAAAACTCACATTGAATCATGAAAAACACATTTCCCAATTCTCAATTTATCAAACAATTTATAAGCAACCCAAATCATGCATTCAATAAACTTGTCAACATATAAGCACATCAAAATGGTTTGGAAGGTCCATAAATAGAACGAACTATCACATTCCAACATAATGGTCCTATGTAGTCGTAAACAGAATGAATTATCGCAATCCCACATAGTGGTTTTGTGTAGTCGTGAACATTAGGGAGTCCATAAAGGAGCTCTATGTCACTAGTAGGCAGGTGGGAGAAGCCTTTAGTCGAAGTGCACTTGACATACAGAATGGACCAAACCAATCCCACATATACTTGATGTTGATATTTTCCAATAGTGGTTATATACGATTGAAAGAATTTTTGAGTTGAAGGATGTGCTCGAGGACAAAGTGAAAATTATGGCCATGAAGTTCAAAGGGTATGCTGCCCTTTGGTGGGATAATTTGCAAAATAAGAGAGTTAGAGAGGGGAAGCCAAAGATTGACAATTGGACCCGAATGAAGATGGAGCTTGAAGAAACATTTGTGCCTCCTCAACATAGGCAAAAAATGTTAAAGAAGATATTTGGGTTGATTCAAAACAATAGGCCAGTTAAGGAATATGTGATGGATTTTGAGCAATTTTTGTTGAAAAGTGGCTTAAAAGAGACAAAGGAAGTGATCATCACTCGATTTGTCAAAGGGCTTGATCAAGACTTGCAAGATATGGCCAATCTTTACCCATTTGATTCATTTGTTGAATTGAAGAAGTTGTCTTTTAGATGTGAGATTAATCTACAACACCAAAAAGCCAAGAAAACTCCATTTAAGCTGAGCCCAACCTACAGCCAAAGGACCAGCCCATATCCACCCTCATTTAAGCCAAAATTCATCCCATCTCAAGCCTCACCACAAAAGACGCCACCACCACCACAACCGAAGCCAAACTCACCATCACCTTACACTCCAAAAGTTCCATACATGCCTAATAGCTCCCCAAATCCAAAATTCAAGCTTAGATGTTTCAAATGAGGCTATGGACATTTCCAATCTGAGTGCCCTAACTGAAAAGTGATGACTTTGCAAGAGATGGAAGATATTGACAATGCATTTGAAATAGAGGAAGCTGCTCTTTTTGGTGATGAAGTGCAAGAGGAAGAACATGATAGTGATGAAATCGTAGTGGCTAGTGGAGAGGAAATTGAAGCAGAAATGTTAGTGTTGCTCAGGATTCTCAACAGTGAGAATGGGGGGAAGATTGGAAGAGAAAATCACTTTGCCACACCAAGTGTGTCACTAGTGGGAAGAAATGCAATGTGGTCATTAATAGCGGAGCTTGTGAGAATGTGGTCTTTAATGAAATGGTAGACAAGCTTAGCCTGGAAACCGATCCTATTCCATGTCCTTATAAGCTCACATTGTTAGACAAGAAGCATGAAATTAAAGTTGCAAAGAGATGTCTTGTTCCTTTTGCAATTGGGAAGTATGAAGATGAAGTATAGTGTCATGTCATACCAATTTTCGCTTGTCATTTGCTTTTGGGCAGGCCTTGGTTATATGATAGGGATGTTAGCCATCAAGGAAGAGCAAACACCTATTCCTTGAAGCATGAGGGCAGAAATTTTTTGCTAACTCCTATGAAGCCGAATGTGAAGAAAAAAGTAGAAAGTGAATCAGTTTTGATGAGTATTGAAAGAGATGAAAGTCATCTATGATGAATTGCCTTCATTTGTACCTTTGGATGTAGAAGATGATGAAAAAACAAAGCTACCAATTCCAAGAATTATTCAAGACTTGATTGATCAATTTCCCAGAGTTTTCCCTAGTGATCTTCCAAAGGGCTGCCACCATTGAGAACCATTCAACATGAGATTACTTTGTACCGAGGGCAATCATTCCACACAAACAGTCATATAGGATGACTCCTAAGGAGGGAGAAGCTTTGTAAGCTATTGTTGACGATTTGTTGGAAAGACAGTTCATTCGGCCTTCTACAAGCCCACGAATAGTTTCAGCTTTTGTGGTGGTAAAAAAGAATGGAAAGTGGAGGATGGTGATAGATTCAAAGGCAATCAACAAAATTACAGTCAAGTATAGGTATCCTATTCCTAGACTTGATGACATGCTTGACCATCTTCATGGAGCAACAATCTTTACCCAACTTGATCTTGCCAATGGATTTCATCAAATTCGTGTGAGAGAGGGAGATGAGTGGAAAACAACATTCAAAAAAAAGGAGGGACTTTATGAGTTGCTAGTCATGCCGATGGGGATGTCAAATTCTCCATCAACTTTTATGAGATTGATGAATGAGGTACTAAAATCTTTCCTTCACAAATTTGTTGAAGTGTACTTTGATGATATTTTAATCTTTTCCAAATCTCTAGATGAACATATGCTGCATTTGAAAAGTTTCTTTGAAGTTTTAAATAAAGAGTCTTTGTATGCCAATGTTGAAAATTGCCATTTTTGTGATAATTCATTGACTTTCCTAGGATTTTTCATTAGCCATGATGGAATTAGGATGGATTCCTCAAAGGTCCAAGCAATTCTAGATTGGTCGGTCCCAACTAGCCTTTTTCAAGTTAGATGCTTTCATGGTTTTTGTTCATTCTATAGGAAATTCATTAGGAATTTTAGTACTATCACTACTCCTATAACCGAATGCATGAAAAAAAGGTGATTTTAAGTGGACTAATCAAGCCACATTTGCATTCAACACTTTGAGAATTTTGATCATAAATTTTGGCTTTAGC
Source organism: Erythroxylum cassinoides (assembly GCA_027478405.1). Lineage (NCBI taxonomy): Eukaryota > Viridiplantae > Streptophyta > Magnoliopsida > Malpighiales > Erythroxylaceae > Erythroxylum > Erythroxylum cassinoides. The sequence goes on from JANIPM010000006.1 coordinate 44,594,926, forward strand.
TAACTTTAGTGCACCATTTGAACTTGAGTGTGATGCAAGTGGGGTAGGAATAGGGGTTGTTTTAACCTAAGAGGGTAGACCAATTGCATTCTTTAGTGAAAAACTCAATGATGCTAGAAAAAGATACACAACTTATGATAAAGAGTTTTATGTAATTGTTCGGGTCGTTATTTTCTGGCCTTATTTGTTGACCAAACCTTTCATTCTTTTCACTGATCATGATGCTCTAAAATATGTCCAAGGTCAAGGTAACCTAAGTCATAAACATGCTATTTAGGTTGAATTTCTCCAATCTTTTGACTTTGCCATAAAGTATAAAAAAGGGACCACAAATGTTGTTGTCGATTCCTTGTCTGGAAAATTTGTCTTGCTAAGTGTAATGCATGCACTTGTTGTAGCTTTTGATGAAATTAGGGAGCTGTATGAGAGTGCAAAGAGTTTTTAGTGAGATTTTTGCTAGGACCAAGGAAAACAGTGGTGCATTTAGGGACTTTGTTTTGCATAATGATTACTTGTTTTCAAATGGCTCTTATTGTGTTCCAAATAGTTCTTTGAGAGAGGTAATTTTGAGGGAAGTCCATGGGAGTGGACTTGCTGGCCATCTTGGGAGGGATGAAACCTTTGAACATGCCCATTCTAACTTCTATTGGTCGAGGATGTTTAAGGAAGTTGCTAGATTTATGAGTGGTTGTAACACATGCAATAGATAAAAAATGACATCCCAACCCCATGGCCCTTACACCTTTGCCTACACCAAATAGCCCTTGGGAAGATGTGTGTATGGATTTTGTCTTAGGATTACCTAAGACAAAGAGGGGATTGGATAGCATTATGGTTGTTGTGGACAGATTTTTTGAAATGTCACATTTCATCCCATGTTCCAAGTCTAATGTTGCTCAACATGTGATGGATCTTTATTTTCATATTGTTTTCAAATTGCATGGCATTCCAAGAAGTATTATAGGTGATAGAGATGTGAAGTTTGTGAGCCACTTTTGGAGAGTGTGATGGGCTAGATTAGGAACCCAACTTAAATTTAGCACAGTCTTTCACCCACAAACTGATGGCCAAACCAAGGTAGTTAATAGGTCACTTGGCAGAATTTTGAGAAGTCTTTTGAGAGGGAAAACTAAGAATTGGGATGCCATGTTGCCATAAGCAGAATTTGCATACAATTGTTTTAGGTCCAAGTCAACCGAATTCTCACCGTTTGAAGTTGTCTACAGGGGCAATCCATTGAAACCAATCTGCCTTAGCTCATTTGTGCAAGATGGGCCTTTCAAAAGCTTGCAAGCTGAGAAGAGAGCTCAAGATATTGTCAACATTCATAACCAGGTCAAGGAGAACATTAGGAAGCATAATGAAGCCTACATAAGAAAAACCAAGAAGAAGAAAGTTGTGGAGTTCAAGGAAGGTGATCTGGTTTAGGTTTATTTGAGAAAAGAGAGATTTGTCAAGGCTAGGAAGTCCAAGTTAAGTGATAGAGCTATGGTCCATTCAAAGCGATCAAGAAAATCAACAACAATGCCTACAAAATTGAGCTACTGGCCCATTAACAAATGTCTAACAGTTTCAATGTAAGTGATCTAAAATTTTATGTGGAGAACACTATGATTGATTCTAATTCTCCTAGTGAAGCCAGTTCTTAAGAGGGAGAGGATGATGGAGGGCCATCAAGACTAGCAATTCAAGACTTACAAGCCATGGTATTAATTGATTAGGATTGTGAAATGCTAATTGGGTTAAACTTATTAATAAAATATCAGGCCTTATTGAAACCTTTTGGGGACTTTAAGGTCATGATTTATGAAGACCAAGATGCAATTCCTGAAGCCTAACTTGCAGCCTAAGTGTGATAGGTCCGATTTAAGACGATTTTTTTTTGTTCATTTTGACTTGTTTTATTTGCCTTTTGGTTTTAGCTTATTGAGGCATTAATGTGTGTTTATTTTCCTGTTCTAATTGTCTTAATATCATCAGTTTAGGAAGTGAGAAGCCAAGTTATGTGGCTGTCCAAACTTTTCTATTTTAGTTTGTTTTCTTTCCTATTTTGATTGGTACAGAAAAAGGTTATGAAAATTTGTGATGCTTCCGTCTCAAAATTGGCAGATCATATGTCAAGGGTTTGATTGTTTCTCCGAAAATAATCTGGGCTTGTGTGTTTGCCGAAAACATTCAATTGTTCTCGTGTTGTGCATTTTCTATCTGAGTTACAATCACGATTTTGTATTTATCTTTTCATAAGTTCATTGAATTGAAAAACTTCCAAAACCAAGTTTGTTCTTCACATCCTGACCTACAAATCTCTAGTTAGCAATTTTACCCAGTTCAAATCTCATCCTGATCAAAAGCACCCATTTTCTCAATTGTTCTCATTATATCGTCCAATCCTAATTCCAGTCACTAAAGCCCATTTATCTTTTCACCCGTTCTCCAAACCGAGAAACTTTCAAAAACAAGTTTGTTCTACACATCTAGACCTACAATTCACCTTTTAACCATTTTACATAGATCAAATTCCAGCCTGACCAAAAATGTCAATTTTCTCGACCATCTTCATTCTATCGCCCAATTAGATATATTCCCAAAAAACATTCCATAAATTTTCAATCATTCCCCTGATTGAAATGATTCTTAAGACGAATTTATAGTTCACAAAAATTTCTACAAACCTACTTCATTCATCAAAACCAGATTCCCAGTCCATAATCCAGAAATCGCCTTTCGAACACCCACTTCTCAATTCACTTGATAGAAACCAAATTTGTCCAAACTTCTCCCACAATCACTAGACCAATTACTATCATTCACATTTAGCTTAAATACTCCTTCACCACTCTAAATTACCAATATGCTTATATGGTATATTCTAAGTCCAGTTTTACAGGCAATATGGATGCTCCTATATATAATCTGGTTCTTCACATTAATAATTGTAGTCATTCCCCCCTCCTCCATAAATGTCACCACATAAGATGGATGTCAGTTGTGCTTCCATGTTACTTGGAAGACTTCCCTCATTCCTTGTTAACAATGCATTGGAAGATTGCTCAACTTGAACCTCCAAGTTATGAATGGAAGAGGAGAGGTTCTTCATTAGTTAATCAAATTTGGCTTCAATCCTCCTCCGATTTTCATCTAGGCCAACGTTGGAGCTCAACATATATATTAACTTGTCCAACTTTGACTCAAAGGATCCAAGCCTATTCTATTAGAAACTTGGTGGACCTTATGTTCTCATCATATGATCCCCTACATTATTAATCAATGAATAACTTGGGTGGTACTGCCACACAAGACTATATTTGTTATAATAACTTTTATCCATGTTGTAAAGCCTTCAATAGGTTGGAGCCTTCAATAGGTTGGAAGCAAAAGTTTACAAGTAGTTAGTTTGAGGTTCTGTTTTTTTCTTTTTTACTCTTGCGTTCAAGCACCTACACTCATACAAGAAAAGTATTACAGTCCTTAAATCAAAGGAATTCAAATGGCATGAGATGCTAAATCAGTCCCCGACAATGACGCAAAAAACTTGTTTATAAGTTTTATATAGAAAACTTTCAATAATACAAGTATATAAATCGTAACTTGTAGTACAAAAGGTATCATTCCCATGAGGACTAATTAGACACCTAATAAGTTGAATAAAACTTTGTCTAAGGTACTAAAAGATTGATTAATTTAAAATAAATTACTAGAATTGAAATAAATAAATAAATAACGAAACAATTGAATAAATGAGTTATTAATAAGATTAAAGTTAATGAAAACTAGAAACTTAGGAGTTATTTTATCCTTGTTTTGTTTTTCTTTTATCTTGTTAATTAAATTAAACTTGATCCTAGATATCTTAAGATTTTTATTATCCTCTCAGATCTAATCAAGTAATCCCCATTAAAATAGAAAATAATAGAATTACAACCTCTTGATTCACAAGACTACTCCTAACTAGTCAATTGCATTTGAAGCAATCGTAAGGATAATTAATTAACAATTAAAATCTCTCTTCAATTGTTCATTAATCTGATAATTGGAGACCTATTAAGTTTCCAAGTCTCTTTGTGCACCTTAACATATGTAACTTAATTCACTCTCTCGATTTATTACCAAGTATACGCGTACTAATTATCACAAAGAATTCATAGATGTATTGAATTCAAAAAGAATAAAGTTTAACAAAACAGATAAGAACAATCCTTAATATGGATTTAGAAACTCATAATCATGTTT
>JANIPM010000006.1:44600350-44613387 GCA_027478405.1 Erythroxylum cassinoides
TATTAGGCTCCATAAAGATATCACTGCATGTTTTGTTAGTGAATTGACTTAAGTTATGACTCAAAATCTAAACATTACATTGGCAATAAATGGAAGGAGATGTAGGGAGCCCAAGGGTTCTAATAGCCATATAAAAGTTAGGTGTCTTCACCATTTCCAATTTTAAACTTGGTTTTAGTAGCTAGCTTATCCCTTAGTTAAGCATATGTTCTAATGTCCAAGACATACTTAAGTTAGTAGCCAATTTTACTAATATCTTTTATAAATTGGATGTCTACCCATTTTACCCACAATGAATCTTAATCTATTAATAGTTTCCATATTATTTTTGCAAGGAGGACCTTCGTTATGATTCTAGTTGCTTTCAACCCTGATCCACCTTAATTCTTAGGCAAACACACTTCTATGTACTTCATTTTTTCCTTGGAGAAGTTCCACACTTTCCCAATCTGTAAATAGTTCTATAGGAGTCTTTCAGTGTCTTTAGGCTATGTTTGGATGTGTGGTTAATAATGGAACGAAATGTAATGTAATATTATTCCATCGTTTGGATGAGGGTTTATAATAGAATGGAATAGAATAGGATGGAAGAGGAGGGTTTCACATTACATCTCATTCCATCCTAAATAATAAAAATGAGTTACCTTCGATTTGGGAGATTTAGGATGGAATGTAAAATGATAAATATATACTATCTAATATATCATCAATAATTTTTCATAATACCAATTATACCTTACCTTATCCTAATAACTAGCAAGACAATACATCTATTATTTGTGTTGGGACCAGTGACCAATATTCATTGTTTGTTCTTTCTTTGTCTCACCGCTAAGTTCATGAAAATGGAATTTGTGTAAGTTACATTTCCATGGAACCAAGTTTCAATCTTTTGGACGCTTCCATTTAAGCCCACAGAAATTCTAGTCGTTTAATAATTATTTCTTCATCATATTCATGAGACTTTTGAAACATAGCAACTTGGCTGTTTTAAACAAAAATACATGACTAGGTGACCACTGTTCATTGTTCATTGTTCATTTTACTTGGAAGTTTGACTACATTATTCGTCCCATGTTCTTCCACGTTTAATTTCTTCTATAAATACATGTAATGTTTTGTTTCAATGGCAAGGAGAATATGTTTTGTTTTATCAAGGGTATAATAGTCATTCATTATTATTATACATACATTACATTTCATTCCATCTATCTTCAAAATAACATTTCATTATATCACAATATGAATCATTCCATCCCTCCTAAATAACAATTTTTTAATATTACATTCATTTACATTCCATTTCATTCTATTAAAAAGCTTACGTCCAACCAAAACATAGCCTTAGTAACTTCATAAGAAAGGAAAAGACAACTGCTCCAATAAATTTGCAAGCTGCCTAGGACTACCTTTGTGAATAGCAATCTTGCAAAGAAAATAAACTTGTTGCACCAAGAACTAATTTTTCTATTGATAACATCAAAAAAAATGATTGACAATATTGGTAAGTTAGTATAGAATTAACAATAGGTATCCCCGGCACAATAGATATCCCCGGATATCTAAAAATGGATTATATGCTTTAAATTCCTAAATTTTGTGTGACCTTTTTATTGAGACCAATAAAAACTACTAGGTTGTTTTTCTCCTTGTCAATTGTAAGCCCTAAAAGTTTTTAGAATATGTCAAGAGAGCTAAGTAGTAAATTAATTGAGGCATAATGAGCTATGCAAAATAAAAGAAAATCATCTGCAAATGTGAGGTTGAATAGGTGAAGTTTCCTACATTTGTAATGGAATTGGAAGTTCTTAAATTAATGATGTTGCTCTTGATGATTCTTGATAGTGTCTCCATGTAAAGACTTTAGCTTCATTATAGCCTTTATTAAGTCACTATTTATGAGAATGTTGAAGGATATAGTTGTTACATATTGGTGAATCCAGTTTGGGGACACAAGTGGGAGGCCAAAAGCTTCAAGAATCTAAAATAAAAATCCTCATTCAAGTAAAGCCAAAGATTTATTAAATTCTATTTTTAAAACATAGATTTTAATCTTGGCATCACTAACTTAATTCTTGAAGAGATCCTACGCTATTAAGATATTATCACTAATGCTCCATCCTTTGATAAATACTCCTTAACAAGGACCTATTATGGATTGTAGAATGGTTTGAAGCCTTGATGGTAACATCTTGAACATCATTTTGTAAATGACATTGTAGCATGCCATTGGGCTATAATTTTGTAGCATTAAAAGGTTTTTCAGTTTTTGGGATGAGGCAAATGAAGGTTCTGTTGTTCTCATTTAACTTTCCTAAAGAAAAGAATTGTAGGCTAGTCTTAGTGACCATATCCTCCTCTGTGCTCCATTTAAAAAAAAAAAATACAGAGGAAAGCCCTCAAATCCAAGGGCTATATTAGCCTCCAAGTTGAAGAGGCATCCTTAACATATTGCCTTTGGAAAGGAGCAGTCAAAAGTAATGCTTATCGTGATTAACTTAGGGATGAAGTCTTTAGTGCTCATAGTAGGTGTTGTAAGAGTTTTGGATTTACCACAGGCTTCGGAGAAGTAATTGAAAGCTCCCTCTTTCAAGTCTTCATGACTAAATTTTAGAGTACCGTCTTTATCTTTAAGGGCTTTTTTTTTTTTTTTCTCCTAACGATGATGGTATTATGAAAGAATTTGGAGTTCTAATATCCTTACAATGGACCCTTTATCTCTGCCTTAATACAGAATTTTGATTGTTAAAAGCTGTCAGATATCCATTAAAAGCTATTTGTTCTTCCAATATTAGTAGTTTGTCCCCTGATTTGGTTGCTAACTGGTTTTATGAAACAAAGTGCTTTTCTCTAGTCTCCTTAATTGCCTCAATTACGTACCTTCTTACTTTACTTTGAGCTTCGTAAGTTCATTCTTGATAGCTTTAAGCTTAAAGCCACGTTTGAAGGACTCATATCCCATCACATGGCTTTTTATGCCCCCAGGCACTGTTGTAATGTAATCCATGTGATGTACCAAGTAATTGTCAAATCTAAATACGGATATTCTTATAGAGCCAGGAGTATCTAGTGATACTTTAATTAATGAGTGATCTAACGTCATAGGGGAAGAAAATTACAAATGTTGTTTGGAAAGTAGGAGATCTAGTTTACATTGACAAGAACTTTATCCAGCTTTGTTTCTTATCATTAAGCTCCCCCTTGCTTATTACACTAGTTAAATTGATGTACATATCTCAAGTCTTCCAAACCAAGGAGAATTTTTGAAGTTATCTATTTGGGGATTTTGTGAAGCATCAACCTCATGTGAGTCAAGCACATTGTTGAGATCTCCTACAATAATCCAAGGTTGTTGCATGGATATGGCTAGCTCTTGAATATCCTTCGATAAGGGGTGCCTTTGAGGAGCCAAGTTGTAAGTATACAAAAAATTAACTTCTGCAAGGTTGTTAGCTTGCAAAAGTGTAGGTAAAATGTGGATAAAATGATTCAAAATCTGACTATTATCAACCCTTATGAAGAAGGGATCAAAAGGTACAAGGAATCTGTCATTTTAGTAACATTGGTAGTTAAAAGAGGTGATTCTCTCACAATGGAACTACATACAGAACTCCATAACAACATGAAGTATCAAAAACATGAAACAATGCTTTGATAGATATTGTATGATCTATGATTAATAATACAAACCTCCTTGCTTTATTCAAATAATGCCGTTGAAACTATTGTTTACCTTCTAAATAATATTCCATATAAATTGACCGGTAAGATTTCATAAAAGATATGTACCAGTAGTACACCAAAATTATTATCCTTAAAATTTCGGGAATGTGATGCATATGTGATGTTTGCAATACTTGACAACTTTCAAGTTAAATCAATTAAATACAAATTTTGTTAAATATCCACAAAAATGTCTAGGATGTCAATTTTACTATCTTCTTAAGAAAAAGATGTTTGTCTAAATACATATTACGTTCATAGAAAAAAAAATCATTCTCCAAGAAACTAAAGGAAACTTAAAAAAGTTCAAGACCCACAAATATATATATGGAATAAGAACCTTAAATTGATACATATAATAACCAAAGGTTTAAGAAGCATATTGTTTATGATGCATTAGTGCGATACATTGTGCACTAACTAGATTTGATCTACATATTGAAAAGGAGAAAGACAACGCACTGATCATAGAAGATTAACCTACTATTTTTTATGAAGCATTAGCTTACATTGATTATTCACAAAGGTATGAAACCATTATTTATGAAATGGAATCATTGTTACTAGGTATAAACTTTGGTGAATACACCTGACGATATAAAAACCTACTAGATGTAATTGAGCTTTACAAAGGAAAAACGACAAGGATGTTAATGTACATACATACAAGACAAGGCTAGTGACTAAAGATTGCAAACAAAAATAAGAAAAATGTTTGAATAAACCTTTTTACCAATAACAATGCTTAAAATCTATAAGAATCTCATAAACTATAATTGTATACCATAATTACATAATTTAAAAAAATGGATGTCAAAACAACATTCTTGAATTAAAAAAAGGAATTTTATTTTGAGGTGTGTACTTGACACAATCACAAGGTTTTAATTCCATAGAATATCCTAATGATGTACGCAAGTTACAAAACACCATTTATGAACTTCATCAAACATCATAATTGGAACATTCATTTTTATGAGATAATAAAAAATATTAATATTATAAAAAAATGTGGATAAACCTTGTGTCTATAAAAGAGTTAGTAGGTAAATAGTCATTTTCTTTGTACCATATGCAGATAACATATCGGTAATCAAACACAACATATTAATACTCCAATTTGACAAAAAAAACGTCTAAGAAATTCTTCATAGAACATATGAGAGAAGTAGCATATATTATAAAAAATCAAGTCCTATAAAGATAGATCAATGAAAAAAAATTTTATTGAAGAGATAAATTAACGCATCACAAGAAGGAAAACTAGTTTAAACAAGTATAACCAAATATTAAGCAAGAGGTAAGAAACAAGGTTCTACAAAGTTATTAAATCTAAAGGATACAAGAAAGGAAAGCAGTAGACTAATGATATAACCAAATATCCTAATCATGTATGTAAGTCGCAAAATAACATTTATGAATGAACATCCATTTTTATGAGACAATCAAAGAATTTAATTTTATAAAAAATGTGGATAAACCTTATGTCTATAAACGGGTTAGTAGGAGAATAGTCATTTTCTTTGTGCTATATGTAAATAACATATTGATAATCAAACACAACATATTAATTCTCCAATTTATAAAATTTGATTGTCTAAGAAATTCTCCATAGAGGACATGAGAGAAGTAGCATATACTGTAAAATCAACATCTATAGAGATAGATCAATGATTTTTTTTTAATGAAGAGAAATAAATTAATGTATCACAACAAGGAAAACTAGTTTAAACAAGTATAACAAATATTAAAGTAAGAGGTAAAGAAACAAGGTGCTGCAAAGTGACAGAATCTAGAGGATACAAGAAAGAAAAGCAATAAACTAAGGGAGAGCTGCATAGGAGCAACTTATGGGAAATTCCTGCTTAGAGTTCTTTTAAGGCTTCAAGTTTCCGTAAAAGCCAAGTTTGACTAGTAGTTAATCTCTTTATCTAAACGGATAGATCAATGAAATAGCTTAGTCTATCTCAACTCCATGTAAGCAAAGAGAGAGCTAAAGAGGTCTAACGTGACAAATTTTAAGGGGAGATTGTTGTGTATATCGCTTGAAATTTTTCTATAAAAGGATCTATGCCCAAAGAGAGAGAAAATGAAATTTATTCCATATATTTCAACTATTGGATATATAAAATGCTATGTGCAAAACCAAATGTAAATATGAAAAACAAAATATCAAGCCAATATTGGTAGTCAATACAAGAGTGTGAGTAACATTTTAAAGTAATTTATAAAATTATAGATGTTCTCTTGGTTTATGGAGTTGAACTAAGAATTAAGGACGATTAAGATACTCGTTTTCAACTTTTTCGACTGTTTAATTTCATGTTAGTAGTTGGTATGTCATAGTATGTTAAGATTTCGGTACTAGATAATTGTTGATAAGTTATTGTAACTTTCTTGTAAGATTAATATAAGGAAGAAAAAGGGGGGAAAAAGGAAAAAGAAAAGATAGTAGTTGTCAAATTCATTCCTACAACAAAATGCCACCAGATTAACTAGTAGCTAAATATAGAGCAAACAATAGGCAATTCAAGGAATTTAACAGTACAACCACAGCAGGCAAGGTTGCTCTAAGATGGACGTTAAAGCTAAAGAGAAAATCAATAGCCACATGTACTTTGTGCTCTTATTTTATAAACATAAACGCAAGATCTGCATGGATTAAGTTTATGAAACTCGAGTCAACTATAACAAGAATAAACCACCACCTCTTAGGGCAAGCACGAGGTGAAGCACAGAGCCACCCTCAATATTGTAGTCACGAGCTGTCTTATCATCTGCAAGCTGCTTGCCGGCATAAATTAGCCTGTAAATAGTTGCACAATTAAATTACGATATCTTCATTTGGTGATTAAAATAACAGACAACTAGTTTGGCAAAAACTTCGATGAAATTAACAATACACATTAGGCATGTTAACTATGTTCTATAACCACCAAAACATAGATTTCCATAGTTCATAGATGTTGCCATTGTATTCTTCATGAGCGAACCAAAAACATGTAGTACTCTTAAATTATAAAAAGTATCCTACCTTTAGAGAAATAGAAATCAAGCAACAAGAAAATGCTAAGGGTATTACATGATATTTTTAGCCACCATGGCAATAAGAGCATACATAACATAGTTTGCTGCTTCTCATAAATAGGTGTGCTACATCAAAGATGATAAACCGCTGGGGAATGAATATATCAAAGAATTGAACTATATAAAATATTCAGAATTATGTATGTTAACCATTGAAAAAGAATCAAAACAAAACTATACCTTTGCTGCACAGGGGGGATTCCTTCTTTCTCCTCAACCCGTTCCTTTATCCGATCAATCGTATCAGTTGGCTCAATGTCAATCTCAATCTCCTTTCCAGTAAGGGTCTTCACTTTAATCATGGTTCCACCCCTAAGCCTCAAGACCAGGTGAAGAGTCGACTCCTTCTGGATGTTGTAATCAGCAAGGGTTCGGCCATCTTCCAATTGTTTACCTGCAAAAATTAACCTTTGCTGATCTGGAGGGATTCCTTCCTTGTCCTAGAAGAGGCCAATCAAATTGTTTGTGATGGGTTACTACACTAACTATAATAAAAATCAAATACGCAACCTCCAAAGCAGCAGTGATAAGTTACGCAGCTCTAAACAACCACCAAGAGCTATGTTGTTTACGAAATCATATTGAACATTAAAAAAAAAAAAAAAAGTAGAGAAGAACCCAGATAACAGAATCGGTCAAATTACCAGATTGAGGGATTATGTGGGTGCAAACTCAAAGACACAGAAAAAGCTGATAAAGGTAATTGAAACGAGAAGTAAACGGAGAGCGAAGAAAAAGAAATTTAAAAAAGTTACCTGAATCTTAGCTTTGATGTTGTCGATGGTGTCGCTGCTCTCAACATCCAAAGTTATGGTCTTTCCAGTAAGGGTTTTCACGAAGATCTGCATCTTCACCTCCTCAGCAGATTTCTTCTTCTTCTTTCCCTCTCTCTTAATTTAAACCTAATTTTGTGCAGAAGAGAAGGTGGTCTCCCACTGCCAGTGAGAGACAGATTGATATTTCTTTTTTATTTCTTGATAGGGAATATATTTGTTGAAGTGACAACCCTTTTGAATATTTACCATACAAAGTTTAATTTATAGCTCTTGTCTCTAAATTCAAAACTTACTTATTACTAACTCCAACTATAAACTTTATTCATCTCTAAATTCTTTTTATTTCAATTACAATCTCAATATCCTACACCATTGTCAAAGATTCTCTTACAATTTCAGTTGTTTTCTACTACAAATAAATTAAATTGTAAAAAATATTATGAAATTCATTTAGTAAATTCGCAGTCTCCATATCTGTTGAAATTTGTTAACCAAACACAAAAAGGTGACCTGGAAAATCACTGGACTGAGTGCAAACACATTAAGCTCTAAATATGTCGCAAGCTAATTTAGGGTTTAGCCCTAGCCTTGACAATCCTCTACTGGATAGGCAGCAAAGACTGCCAGACTTTTCGAATAAGGGGTAACTCCGTCATTGAATTTAGGGGCCAACCTAGACCTAGATGAATCTTCGAACGAAATTTAGGGAGGGAACAAATCAACCCCTATAATGGAAGATATGTATATTGAAAACCTGTCAGACCTCTACAAGGAACAGATTACGAATCTGAATTACAGAGATGAAAATACACAATTACTTTGTTTTTCCTTTAAGCCAGGATTTAGAGAAGAGTTAAAAAAAAAACCGTTGAAAGATTCCTTAAATGTTAAGACTTTAGGTAAAACTGTAGGTTTCTATTTTTTATCTTCGAAAATTAATCAATTATAGAAGTCTACAGGAAAGATTGAGATTGCTGAGCTCTAGAATGATTTCTATATGATTAAATTTTCCAACGAGGATGACAAGAGAGTTGCCTTAACTAAAGGTCCTTGGGTAATCTAAGATCAGTATTTAACAGTGAGAGAATGGTCACCATGATTTCACCATGCTATGGCTAGCATGGAAAGGATCCTAGTCTGGATTCGTATTCCTGAATTGCCAATGGAATATTATAATGCCAATGTTCTTGCAACTCTTGCTCGGTCTATTGGTAAATAGAAGAAACTCCATGGCAATACATTCCATGCTAATAGGGGAAAGTTTGCCCGGATTTGTGTGGAAATTGATTTGACTAAACCTCTTAAGCCTTTAATTAAAGTAGAGGGGGTTCGTTATAAAGTGGTCTATGAGGCCCTGCATAAGATTTATTTTCAGTATGGTATTTATGGAAATACCAGTGAGACTTATGAGGCACAGACTAAAGGGGCTCCTGAGGGAGCTAGAACTAAACAAAGTAGCTCATCGTCTGAAGTTGGTGTTGTTTCACTTCAGAAAGCAGTGAACTGCCAACCAAGTACCGGTGTTAGAAGCAATAAATGTTTCTGCCTCAACTGTCGCAAGACTTTGAAATCTGGGAACGAATAGGTGTTAGGGATGCGTACACATAATGGAGGCAGCCTTAATCGTGTTGCATGGAAGGTGAGCAAGTCTAGCTCTATTAAAGCAGAAAAAGATCATAAAAATGCTTCTCCTAACCCTGATTCTATGTTTGATTTCATGAAGAAGAATGCAGAAATGGCCCAAAGCTAGGACCGAGCTGCTAATCTAGGATCCTTGTCTCATTTGAGGAATATGGCTTCTACAAATGTGGTAAATATCCCAACTAGGCTCCTTACTCTCTGGCTACTCCTCTTCACCAAGGATAGAGCAGTGGTGGATCACATTTTGTTTTCCATTCCACTAGACCCCCTAACTTAAAGCAGGGAAAGGGTGACACGGAAGAACATGACATAAGCGTTACAAATGTTTCTCCAATCGTTTTTTATAGCGATTTGGATAATGGAAGAATTCCAGTTGATAAAAATGTGAGGGGACAATCCCATATGGAATTGATCGATTGATGTTTCTGATTTATATATTAATTTAATGATTAAGTTAAATATTTTATGTGGAATATCAAAGGTGCAGGTAATATGGTGGCCCAACGTCATGTTAGGGAATTTGTTAATTCTAATAATGTTGATATCATGGTTTTGGTTGAGACCAGAGTAACTTTTGATAAACATAAGTTCCGTTGGCAGTGAATAGGTTTTGATGGATTTTCAATTCGTGACCCGATTGGTTGTGCTGGAGGCATTTGGATTTTGTGGAAAACGAGTGCTTGTAAGTTCTCTGAAATGTGTTCTACCTCTCAAATGATTACCGACTCTGTTGAAATGGCTAATGGCCAGTCATGGATTCTTACAACTATATATGCTAACACCGCTGGCTTTACTTCGAGAGCAGTTATGGAATGATCTCCATGATAGTTTTGCAAATCGAAGTCAGCCTTGGCTTGTCATTGGTGAGATGAATGATGTCTTGTCTCGTGAGGAAAAACAATGGTGATCTTTTCAAAGTATAGCAGATAAATTTAATAATCATCTCTAGCAGTGCAATTTGGTTGATTTGGGGTATGTTGGACAAAAATATACTTGGGTTCATGATTCATATCTAAGAATTGCAGAGAGACTTGATTGGCATCTTCCCCGTGTGTACTCTAACCATTCTCCTCCCCTGGTAAAGCTGGGTGTTGTGACAAGTTATGGGGGTATTAGATCGTTCAGGTTTGAGGCTGCGTGGATAACGGATGATAGATTTTTTGAAGCGGTTAAAAACAATTAAGATGTTGTGAAACATTCATCTGAGTCTTTAAAGATTATGGAGGAGGCATGTAGAGTGTTTAATCTAAATGTTTTTGGGAATATTTTTCATCAAAAGAGACGACTAAAAGGTCAAATTGATGGCATTCAGCAAAGCTTGCAAAATTATGATTCGAATAATCTTAGAGCTTTGGACAAGGAGCTTATTTAAGAGTATAATCAAACTCTTGCTCAAGAGGAAATCCTATGGTTTCAAAAAAGTAAAGAACAAAAAATTCTTTTTAGGGATCGCAATACTAGATTTTTTCATGCTTCCACGGTGGTGCATTGGAAGTGTAATAAAATTGAGAAATTAAAATTAATTGCAACTACGAAGTAGTGTGACGATCCTATTTTGGTTAAACAGGAGGTGTTGCATTATTTTCAAGATTTGTTTGTAAGTTCAGAAGGTAGTGGGGACAGCGGTGTTAGTTAAAATCATTTAAAACTTGAACAGGCTGCTGTTAATAGCTTGAGTGGGCTGGTAAATAGTGACGAAGTTTGGAGTGCCCTCTCTTTCATGGGTAATCGTAAAGCTCCGGGTCCTGATGGTTTTCAACCAATTTTTTTGATAACGTTTTGGAATGTGGTGGGTGAGTTGATGACAATTATGGTTCATTAAGCTTTGAAATTGGTGACATTAATGATCGGATTGCTAAGACGTTAATTGCTTTAATACTTGAAAAACCGAAGGGGTTAAGTATTTCGCAAACTTTCCGCAAACTTCTTTGGTACCAACAAAATAAAAACAAGCAAAATCAAAATAATAAAAACACCAAAAATTTGGTAACGCAGTTTGACACACCTTGCCTACGTCGGTGGGGCCCTCACCCAGCTTAATCACTTTCACTGAAGTACAATAGTTTTACCCAAGGCTTTACTGAGCCGACACCACTCAACCCTTAGCACTATCTCTCAACCTCATTTCTCGTGAAAGAATTTCACACCCAATAACACGATCGACTCGTGTTAACCTCAACAGAGGATTTTCTTAATTAATGCAATAGTACGATCGCCTCGTACTAACCTCAACAGAGGATTTTTTCAACAGTATTTAATAATAAAGATAATTAAACAAACAACTCAAGTGATTAAAATAATAAAGAGCGAAAACTAAATACAGTTGAGATAGACAAGGACAACTTTCCGATGAGTTCCGCTCCACTGAAATAGATATGGAAGATGTTGCAACAACAATGGGCCAATCACTTCAACACATCAAAGAAAACGCAGCGTAAAACCATTCAGTCCAAGTGATGTAATCCACAGAAATTCCAGCACGAAATAAAGTTGCGCTGCCCCTCAATCTTGACACGTAACCACCACAACTCAAATAATATGTATTGCAGAATTTTTGCTGCAAACAATTATCTTCAATAACTCATATCGCCAGCAACTTCAATAGCCATGTGTGGACTGCTTTTCATGTGTTAATTGTGAGACAAAGTGCAGCCCAACCACCATGTACAGCAAGCAACAAAAATTCCTTATTTCATACGTAGCGAAAACCCTATCAACAGTAAACCACCAAACTCACTTAAATCAATAATCTATTGACATAAAACTTGGCTCCTCCAAAAGAACTCATGTGCGCAACTCAAAATCCCATCTAGATAAAAGAGAAAAACGCAGCCATAGAAAACAATGCACACACATCGTCTTTTAAAAGCCACACACCCACATCGTTTCACTTTAATGCCCACACCCCATTTAATTGCAAGAACCCAAAAACTACAAAGCTCTCCAAAGCACTTAACCGTGGCTCACTCACCAAAAATACATTATTCACTATATATGTTAAAGCCACTAAACCTTCTTTTTAAAGCTCCAAACCCAACGTGATATACTTATACTCTTATTCAAGATAGACTTCTTTCACACATGAACCATTGTTCAAAAATCTAATTCAAATAAACAAATATCACATAGCTACATCTCATCTTAATTTGAATTTTAATATTTGCAATATCTTGAAGATCTAACAATAAAAAATGCCAAAATTAAATAATAAGATATACAATAAATATCTTAACAAAGGATATTTTTTCTCCTTTCACAATTATTTCCTTCCCACCTTTACTCTTCTTACCCTTTTAAGAACAAATTTTTAAATATTTTATAATCTTTTCCCTGTCTTATTACTATTTCAAGCTTATGGCGCTTGACTTATCTGAATCAGGTTAAAAGCTACCTTCTATTAACCCTTTTCTACCTCCACCTTCTAGCTCCCCACTCCACTTTCCTCATCCTTAAGGTTCAGGGTCTCTACCGTACCAAATCAATCTTTCCCTTCTCTCCTCAGGCTGATTTGTTTGAACATATAATTCCCAGGGCATCATACCTCCATTTTCTTTTAGCATCAACACTCAGTCTTAGCTGGAAGCAGATATTAAGTGAGAGTTATAGGTTCACTCTATAATATTGTCCCCTAACTGACTCAAAAGGTCACTCCACTATGTCTCCTGTTGGTGTTGTTCCAAAACTTGGAACATATCCACTCGTTTAATTCGTTTGGTTTTAACGTTTCTAAAATATCTAAATATCCCCCCTTTTATTACACAATAATGTTGATGTTTTAATTGCCCCAAACGTTCCTTACGTTCATGTTTT
>JANIPM010000006.1:44621695-44637475 GCA_027478405.1 Erythroxylum cassinoides
CACAACCCTCTCAATGTTTAACTCTCACACTCACAAGAAACTACAGAAGTTATTAGAATAATCAAAGGCAACAATAGCACAAAGAAGAGATACAACAAACTGTCAACCTTTATTACTTCCCTCAAAGTATACAAAGGAATGCTCTTAACTCTCTTATGTAAAGAGCAAGGCTCAAATGAGCTATATATAGGCATCAAGGCTTAGGGAACAAGTAAGAATCCTAACAGAACTCTACTAGCTAAGTTCACAATCTTATCCTATCAGATTACATCATCATCTTATAAGATTACATCCCCATCTAAATAGGACTCTATCCGATAAAGCTTATCTACATCCTAACTAACAAGATAAAAGATTTCACATGATCTATCCTTATCCACGAAGATGTCCACTATCTTTAGATGATCCTCCTGCGTGGTCTTTATCCTTTAGCATTGATGTTTATCCTCTATGATCTTATCTGCCACATCATCCATGATCCCCACGATCTCTATCCATTAATGATGAGTCATCCAAGTCAAAGCCAGTCATAGCACACTGGTATGATCCAATGCTTACCTATGTCAAGTCCATTAGCCATGGTCCATCTATTTAAGCATCCACTAAGTCCTTAGTCCATCAAGAACTTAGCCTTATCCATGTTAGCTCATACACGGTCTGAAACTCTACCAAAACTCGCACCATGCTTGATTTAACAAGCTAAGTCACCTTGGAGCTTTTTAAATGCCACCGCCATATGCATGATCCAGCTAACCTTCTACCCAAGGTCTATCTCCAGCTAGCTATGAAGTGCCTCCATATGCTAAGGGGCTAATAGGGGGGATGCTAGTTGACTCCACCTCACCTATCATCACACCACCATCTTTGGTCCCACCTACCTGCTCGAAACCATATGTTCTCAATAATTCATCATCATCCCTAAGAATCAGCTCATTATGAACCTATGGTGAATGTTCTGTAGACTTCTGCTTATTTGCAAAAGGAAATTCATCCTAAAAAAATTTGACATCCCGAGAGACAAAGTATTCACCTGTCTCCAAGTCATACATCTTCCACCCTTTATTTCCAAAAGGATATCCCACAAATACACACTTTTGACCTCTACTAGCAAATTTGTCACCTTTATGACACTGATTATGGGCATAGCAAAAAGAACCAAACAAGCACAACTGATCATAAGATGGAATTTTTCCAAACAACAATTTATAAAGAGTTTTATTATCAAACATGGCAGAGGGAGTTCTGTTTATAAAGTAACAAGATGTTAAGACATATTCTCCCTAGAAAGATACACACAAATGTGCCTGAAATTTGAGAGCCTTAGCAACATTCAGAATATGTCTATGCTTACGTTTAACCATTCCATTTTGTTGTGGGGTCCTATACAAGATGTCTAGAATATGGTCCCATTTTCATTAAAATAGTAGCAAAGAAATTTGGTTCCATTATCACTATGCACAAACTTCACCTTTTTATTGAATTGACAATCCAACATAGCAATAAAATTCATAAAATTCTTTTTAACTTTCGTATTGTCATACAATAAATAAACCCAAGTTACATGAGAATAATCATCTACCATAGTCAAAAAATATGATGCACCATAAGATGAAGGTGTCCTATAAACCCCTCACAAATCACAGTGTATCAAATCAAAAACACCATCAGCTTTGTGTTCACTAATGGGAAACCTATCTCTAGTCTACTTTGCACATTGACATACATCACATGCTTTATTTTTCTTATACGAGAATGAGTTACATTGGGTACTAACTTTACTACTTTCTCTAACGGATGTCTTAATCGTCTATGCCATAAGTCCATTGAAGTCTCTTTATCAATAGTCAAAGCTTGCACTTGAGGAACATCACAGAAACAATAGAGTCCATCCCTTCATTTACCTGCTCCAATAATATACAAGTTATCAATGAATTGAAGATACAATTTGACTCGTCTATCAACTGAGACACAGAAATTAAACTCTGCATGTCAATTTAGGCACATAAAGAACGTGATCAAGTTTTAATCCTCCATCCAATATCACACTCCCCTCTTAATTTGCGTTGACCTTCTTCCTATCCAACAATCCCACCGAACAATTCACAATTTTTCACACAACTATCGTACAAGATAAATCTCTTGTCACGAGGTTCGAGGCTCTTGTGTCAATTATCTAGGAAGGCATAATACTCTTACCATTTAACTGATCATAGGGCCTTTTACAAAGATTTAAAAGGTCCAAAAGCTACTGCCATAGTGTTGTAGACAGTCCCACTAGGCCCGACGACTCCTGCCACTCGCTTGCTTCTACGCCACTCCCCCCGTTGTGCGTCAACACTACTGATAGTAGTAATGTGTGCGCACACTTGTGAAGATGTGCCTCTATTGTGACTCGAGCAGCTTCACCTCGATCTCCACTATGACTTATTGCAGCCCTACCTCGTCCTAAGCCTCCTCTACCACGAGGGTGATTCCCCCTACCAGTCAGGGAACACAATAAGTTGAAAACATCAGCTCTCGTCATGGCCTTCATGATTGCAACGACGGCAAAATTTATCAGAATTATCAACTTTTCCCTTTCCTTTCAGATCTAGGTGCACCTTGAAGGCCATAACATCATCACGTCCATCTTTAGTTCTAGACGAACCACCTAAACACAAACGCTTCTCTTCAATCACACTTTGATATGCACGATTTAATGTAGGAAGTGGGTCTAACGAGAGTAAATTAGATCTCACCATGCCATAGGCACCATCAAGACCCTTAAGAAAACGATGCAAGCGATTCGTCTCCTGGATTTTTGCAAATTTTGCACTAAGATTACATGTGCATCCACCACACTCATAACCTGAAAGTAGCTCATAATTTGTGAGTTCATCCCATAACTACTTGAGATGACCATAGTAATTAACCACGACCTCGTTTTTAGATTGTTTACAATCCACAAGGGACAACTTGAGTTGTTGAATTCTTGGTTTGCTGATAACCCAAAATTGCTTCTTTAAGTCCTTCCACAATAAATTAGCATCTTTGTAGTATGAAAGAGTAGAACGGAGATTCGGTTCAATTGTATTTATAATCCATGAAACAATCATCGAGTGAACCGTTTGCCAATCTTCGAGTCTTTCTTTCTCCTCCAGCTTGGTGACGATCACCATCAATAAAGCCAAATTTCCTCCTTGCCTTCAATGACAAACGAATGGACCTCACCCACTCGTCATAGTTCTTACCACACAATTGAATGTGCGTGATCACATTCCCTGGATTATCTTGAGATCCAAGAAAATATGGAGATGTAAGATCAAGTTTCTTGCTTTGATCATACCCTCCTCCAGCCATAATGTCGAATGGTTATTATTAAAAAATTTTGATTTTGAGTTTTGAATCTCTCACCTTACAAACTCTCATAGGTTTTGTGTTTAAGGTTCCCTAGGATATAACCTAGGCTTTGATACCATGTAAAAATGGAAAATTTCTCTTTTGTTTTCATTGATTACAAAGACTATTTATACACAAAATATATACAAATTCCTAGAAGCCCTAGGAATTCTCACGGCCACACAACTAAAGGAAGTTCCCTTAAATAAGAATCCTAAAATAAGATTACTTCCTAATATCATGCCACAAAATATTCTCACAATATTACAATATCTTAATATTTAGACTTGACCATTCAATAAGTTACCCACTTTTTCCTCTTCATTTCCTTGTTTTAATCAATGTTGCAACAAATGTGTTATACTTTTGTATTTCATTTAATTCCTCTTTTAGTGACTTCAATAAATTTTTGTTGCCGAAATCATAAGAGAGGTGGACGAAAGTAAGCACCTTCCACTTTTTATCACTGGTTTTGGTCATTTGGGGCCGACAAAGAAACCTTCAGAGAAAGCCATTTCTTAATCCATATGGATCAGGTTGATGGTTTAGGAGTGAGATTTCTCTCTTTGTCAAATGACGATGATAAATTTAGATTTTTTTCAACTTTTTGAGCCTAAATCCACTTTTTCTCCAATTGAAGAGGGACTAACACCATTCATATTGGACTTAGCTAGAAAGGTAGGTGTGTGGCATATCCACTGCTTGCGAATTTTGTAGAACTTTACTCTTTAAGCAGATCGAATAAAATACTTTTTCAAATGAGCTCTTTACTATATAAGGATTTGAAAATTTCAACCAACTATTGTTAAGATATCTAATCATTCTCCCTTTACTTCTATTACTACCTCTCACCTAGTTACTCCCATTAATAGTCTCTCACTTATACCCTAAACCCTCCTCTCTTTTAGAGAACAAAAGTCTCCTTATTGGATACAATTAGCCCGACATTTTGATTGAAAAACCACCTGGTGCCAAGTTGTTGATGACCTGTTACAAATTGATAAGCTCAAATTTATCCCTCCTTCAAAGGCCTATTGTATCATCATAGTTTCTCCTCTAGTAGAAGTCTAAAATATAGTGCTTTTAAATGGTCAACTCCATCCTTTGTTTCTTTGTTGATAAAAGATCTATATATCTTGTTATAAATGGTTGGACTCAAAATGTGTGGAAGAAAATTAGATTATAGGAATTATTAATCAAAGAAAAAGGGTTATTCATCTTAAAGTCTGACTCAAAAGCTTATATCCAAAGAATTCTTTAACTTGGTCCTCAGTATATAAACAATAAAGCTATCTTCTTAAAAAAATAGAGATATGGTCTGCATATGGAAAAACTAAAGATGAAGCATATTTCATTTAGGATCAATATGCAAAATATACCTCTAAAATATTCTTCAACAATTAGGTTAAGTTATTTAACAGGTTTTATAGGTAAACTCATTTACGTTGATAAAGTTACGTCATTAATGGAGAGAATTGGATAGTAAGAGAATGTGTGGAGACTAAGATGGATTTATAGTTATCTAGTATTGAGAGGTTGAAGAACCTAGAGACTCCACACTGATAAAGAATTGTTATAGGTGTAATAGATTCATGCACATTACTTAGAAGGCGGGAGCTTCTAGAAAATTATCACTACGTCTGACTCTTTTTAGACTATGACTTAACTACTAAAGTTAAAGGGACTACTTATATAAATTGGGAATGTGAATAACACATGGCTATGGTATGAAAATTGAAATGAGTTGGGATTCTAAAAAATTCCTTAAACTAAATAGTCTAAAGCATATGTTAACGAATAATGTTAAGGTTAAAGAAATGATTTTATGGAATGAATGGTACTGCAACATCATGGGTTTCTCTCTTACATTAGATAAGATACCTTAATATAATAAAAAAAGAAACTGGAAGATTCTGTTATGTGGATGAGACATCTTTAGGAGTTTCCACAAAGAAAACATGTCAGATGATATTCATAGAACCTTCACCAAATGTTACACTGTTTAGGTTGAAGTGGATCAAACATAGCCTTCTTAAGATCTCTTTTATACTATGGCTAGCTATCAAGAACAAATTAACCACTATTGATAGGTTGAAGGGCTCCATTGACTTACCCCATCTATAAGTTATGTAATCAAGATCCTAAGACCAGTAGCCACTTAATCTTTAAATGTTATTATAATCTAGTCCTTTGAGTGAAAACTCAATAGATGTTGTAACCATAACTATCAAAGGTTTGAATGATACGACATTATTCCATAGGCAAGCTAATCTCATCATATGTGCAAGGGAGATCGTATAATTTTTAAAACTACTTTTGGGTGTCTAATGTATGCAATATGGAGAGAAAATAATGGTAAGTGTTTCAAAGGCACAAATTAGTCTTCTAAAACTTGAGTTAGGTCACCATATTTTCAATAAGGGGAATAACTGAATCTTATGTTTATTGAAAACAACCTCCACTAGTTAGGGGTAAGATTTCACACTTTTTAACCTCCTTAGACCTCGCATTCAGTGAGATTTCTACTGAGATGTTCTTGTCATAGTAGTAGTTGTTTTTATTATAGAATAATTGTATATTGCAACAGAAATCTTGACAATAGTGACGTAATGATCATGATATGGAATATTTGACTCCTTAAGGAATTCATATTGCTCAAATTATGGAATGGTTAGGGCCACCCTATATGAATCTAGTTTTGGCATGACTTGTTTCCTTTTAGACATGGTTGTGTCTCTCCTTTAGCATGCCTA
Organism: Erythroxylum cassinoides; assembly: GCA_027478405.1. Taxonomy (NCBI): domain Eukaryota; kingdom Viridiplantae; phylum Streptophyta; class Magnoliopsida; order Malpighiales; family Erythroxylaceae; genus Erythroxylum; species Erythroxylum cassinoides. Next base: position 44,627,827 of record JANIPM010000006.1, read on the forward strand.
TGTTTTTTGCAGTGACACGACTATGTCTCCCCCATGACATGACTAGGTTTCCTTCTTTAAAAAACACTTATATGTGCTCTATTGACATGTTTGTGTCTCCCTTTGACATAAACGAGGCTTATCATTAACACGCTCGTGTTGCCTTATAATATAAATGCATTACAAATTTAAATAAACAAACTTATTTCCTCTCTAGTTTAGGCTTTTCCAAATTTCTATTTAGAATTTTGTCTTATGTATACTACAAAAAATATTAATGCTTCCCTTGTAATGTAGTTAACTATGCCTTTTGTATTTTGCACTCACCTATTAGTGGCTTTTATTAATTCATTTTAATTTCTAAAATAATTAAAATGTCTTTGATATCCAAACTTATTCTTAAAATTCTTATCCCACTAAAGGTTATATTAATTGTGATTAAAGTTATCGCATTGAATTGTGATGCTTTTGTTTTAATAGTTTGATTTAACCATGAATTATTTATAAATCATAATTAATATAAATTTATAACTAATCAATAGGACAAGTAGCATGCTTTCTTTTTCTAATGGTGATCATTACTTACATGTGGTTAATAAACACCTTATACAATTTTGTCTATAAAAATGACAATAAGGTTGCATTCATCAAACTCCAAACTTACATCCTTCACAATTAATCATGTCTAAATTGATATACAAACTAATTAAGAATAATGATAAAACGTTGCAGTAGACTTGCCTCCATATTGGGGTAGACTTTTCAAATAATAAAATTCCAGATGATATTAAAATATGATTTAATAACTAATAAGATATTATAGTTGAGCTTGAATAGCCTAAATAAATAAATAACACTCAACAATTTCTTATGCTTAAAGAAACCTCATTTTGTTGGTCTAGTAGAAACCAAAATAAGATAGTTGACTTATGCTACACATATAACGACTTTACCTAGAATAGTAAATAATACAAGAACTAGTTCTTATAGAAAAAACTTGATAGATGCATGGTGAATGATGCTTGAATGTCAAGCTCTTATCTTTGCTAACTTTGTCAATTACTTTGCCTTGGGCCATACACCGATTGTAATTCAAACTAAGGATGCAAATAAAATAAAATCTCTATATAAATTCTTTAACTCATTATTGAAGTATATAAGTTTCAGGGAGGCAATTATCAAAGGCCTAAGTTTTGAAGTGAGAGGCTCATAAGCTTACAAATGTATTCAAAAGCTAAAAGCCACCAAGTCAGAATTATTAACATTTAAAAGAATAGCACTAATCTAAGGCTATTGGAGAACAAAAAGGCACTTAATTCATTTAATAATTACTAAGAGAAACTTGTCTTAAATCCTACTAATTCATCACTTAAAAAACATAATACTACAGAGATGAGGAGGCATATTTCTACACTCGAAACTTATAATTCATCGTTGATGAAAAAATATAGAATCTTGTGGTTGAAAATGATGATAAGAACTCAAAGTACTTATATAATGTTATATAAGCCAAAAGAAATAGAAACAAGATAGTTTGATTATGTAATTATAAAAGGAAGGAGATATATGAGAAGGAAAGCCTTAAGGAGCTTGCCTATGTGCACTTAAATTTTTTTTAAGGACCCATAATAATACATCACTTCTGTAGATAAACTTAGAAATGTACTTGTTGGCTCTTTTCCTAATCATATTTCTATTGAGATGATTAAGGAAGTAACAAATTAAGATGTTGGGACCCCGCCCTTGCCAGTCACGTGCCCAACGTCTTAAGTGACATCTAGACGTGCATCCTACAAGGGTGGCGTGTCCACACCAATCAATCATAAAAAATGAACTCATTTCTCCTATTTTCGAACAAAATTTGGAAAACCTCAAACTGGAATTTCAATTTGGCTTCTTCAGAACTTTTGTTCTCCATTGTCTTAAGTTTCTAAAGACACCAAAATCATTCAATTTGGTTCAAAAATTTGAAAGTTATAGGCCCAAACATTTTTAGACTGTTATTATACTGAAACAATACACTATACTCATTTTCTCTACCAAAAATGAAAGCCTTAGAGACTGAATTAAAATTCTAGTTCTTCAGATAATTTGTAGCTCTATGTCTTTAGTTTATTTAGAAACAAGAATCATCTCATTTGGAGCTCTAAAGATCAATATATCATCAAAATACTGAAGCAGTAAAAATATCCAATTCATGCTCTTCCAATTGATACCCTCTGAATCAATACCAAAAGCTATAAATTTTTATAAAAAGATAGAGAAATGTGTTAGGAATCTAATGCTTCAAAAATCAGGTCATTTGAAAGTCGGACGACAAAGTTATGATTAAAAGAGTGAAACATGTTCAGTCTTGAGGGAGGTTGGCAGGTCACGATCGTGCAAGTGCACGATCATGACCTGTGCATGTGGCCACGTTGCGATCGCGACTTTTGCCCAAGTCTGTAGAGTCGTGATAGTGACTTTGCACAATCGCGACTTCTCCCTTTCTGCTTTTCTTCTTCCGACATGTATTGGTAAAATGGGCATAACTTTCACTACAAATATCATATTAAAGTCATTCTTAGACCGTTTTAAAGAAGATTTCTAGATCTACAGCTTTCATGAAGACTCAAAAACAATTTTTGCATCTATAAGGGTCACAATTTCAAATCAATGTAGCTGTCCAGAAAGTCCATCCTAAACAGCATCACAAATTTCTAATGATCATATCTCTCAACTCTATTGTCCAAAAATTTCATACTTTATATCAATGGAAAGCTAGAAAGATAAGCTACAACTTTCAAGAGATAACTTTGCCTAATTCAGCCTAGATCAATCCAGATTTTCCGTTGAAGTTAGAAACCCAATTTGACCCTTATGAAAAACTTGAAATTTGCAATGTACAACTTGGAAAATCATGAACATAACCATTCAACTACCCACTTTACTTCATTAAACTCCCTAATATCTACTCATTTAACTCATCCCTTACAACTAATTTGCATCATTCATAAAAATCCTATCTTTCCTTTTTCCATAATATTTCACTTATAGGTATATATATATATCCACAATTCATGTTCAAAAGTCATCATCTCAAGTTGATTACTTCTTCAAAATATACCTAATTCCAACTCAACATTATCCATACACAATTCATAATTCATTAACAACAAAATAAGAGTTTACAAAATTTTAATGGCAATCATCGGTATCAAAATCCAAATTACAAAAGATACCAAACCCAATAATTTTCAAAATGCGTCTAAAGTTTTGCTTTTACAAAATCTAACTTAATATACAGAAACATTGCAAAAATAGAATGAATCCTCGACTCTTGGTTACTCGATCTCATTTTCTTCACCTGAAGATGGGACAAAAAGGGAGTGAGTTTGAAAGCTCATGGGTAACAGTTTATAACGAAAAAAAAAAGCAAAACCTTTGAAAACATTCACTTGTCATAGAAAATTCCCATTGAGTTCATAAAACACATGTTTCTCAAATTCTCATCATGTAGTCAAACTCTCAAACTACAAAACATGAATGCATCAAACTTGTTCACATATGATAGGCACATAAGCACATCAGAATGGTTTGGATAAATCCATAAACATGACGAACTACACATTTTCACATAATGGTCATGTGCGGTCATAAACTTGAGGTACTATCGCAATTCCACATAGTGGTTTTGCGTAGGTTTAAACTTAAGGGAGTCCATAAAGGGGCTCCAAGCCATTAGCGGGCAATCGAGAGAAGCCTTTAACTTGGTCAATGTGCACTGGATTACACCAAACCTACATAACATGTAATTCATGAATTGAAAACTGTTTGCCCAAATGACACATTCTTGGAAACTTGTTTTTCATGAACATGAGATATTTCGAAAACCATTTTCGAAAACATGGTTTCATAAACTTGTATCTTTTCAAAAGAATCATTTTCAAAGTCTTTTCACAAATCATCAACCCAATTCACATATCAAACACATAGCAAATTCTCAATTCATTCAAGAAGCAACAAATGCAACATTTATGATGCAATTGAAATCATTAAACTTCCTTGATTCAAAGAAAACATTTATTGGCTTATTTATTCTTTTATAAACATATACCTATCTTGAATTCTTTGCTTAAGAAATTGGCTTAAAGATGTCTTTCCTCTTGCTCCTCTTGCCTCTCTTGATCCCCCCTTGATTTCCTTCATAAATGACAAAATTTTCATTCAATAGGAATTCAAATTTGAGAATCCATAAAGCACATTCACTAAAATTGACGCTAGATTGCTTAAGCCCATGTATTTCTTAAGCTTCATAAACCAAAACCCCTTCCATATATCCAAAGTATAAAAATCAAACTTACCTTAAATCTTCACCAATTTATGAGATTTTTGGCTCTAAATAAAGCTTTTCCCTTCCTCTTCTTTTTCCCTTCTTGAGCAACCTCAAACTCTCTCTTTAAGATTAAGAAAAGATGAAACTTAGCTCAAATCTCTATTCTTTTCTCAACTTCACCGAAACCCCTCTTTCTCACTTTTTCATTTTTGTATATCACTTCTTCTTTCACCTATTCCACGTTTTTCTTCTTCTTAAACACAAAGCAACACCTTTACTTTCCCATTTTACCCTTAATGAATGAGAAAAGTCCACCTTACCCTTCTTTTAATGCCTTAATGTTTTTAACCTTAAGTAACTACCCAAAATACCCCTTTATGCACTTTTATCCCTTTTAATTCAACTAACCCATGAAATAAATTCTACTAACATAGACATAAATTAAAAAAATTCTCCCAAAAAAAATTCATCTATCTAAACCTCATAATTATCTAAATCATGCTTAACTGAAAAAAACATGCAGGGGTCAACATTTCTCCCCCTCTTAAAAGAATTTCATCCTTGAAATTCTTACTTGAGTTATTGAAGAGGTATGGATACTTCTCCTTCATGGCTTCTAAGGATTCCCACGTGGCCTCTTCTACATAATAGTTTCTCCACAAGACTTTTACTAGTTGAACTGTCTTATTTTTTAGGACCTTTTCTTTAGTATCCAAGATCTCCACTAGAATCTCCTCATAACTCAGATAATCTCTCATTTGAACATCAGTGGTTTGAATGATGTAAGAGGGATCTGATCTATATCTCCTCAATATGGAAACATGAAAGACATCATTAGTCTGTGATAATTTCGGTGGCAGCGCCAACCTATAGGCTAATGGTCCAATCCTCTCAAGAATTTCATAAAGACCCACATATTTTGGGCTCAACTTGCCCTTCTTGCCAAATCTCATGACTCCTTTTTAAGGAGATGTCTTAAGAATCACTTTCTCACCAACTTCATACTCCATTTCCTTTCGGTGTGCATCAGTATAGCTTTTCATTCTATCCTGAGCCGCTTTAAGCCTTTGCTTAACTAACTTGACCTCGTCAACTGTCATCTGAATCAATTCTGGTCCTATTAGTTTCCTTTCTCCTTCTTCATCCCCGCATACAGGAGTTCTACATCTCTTCCCATACAGTTCTTCACAAGGAGCCATCTGAATGCTTGAATGGTACGAATTATTGTAAGCAAATTCGACCAATGGCAAATGCTCGTCCCAAGTTCCTTTGAAATCCATCACACATGCCCTGAGCATTCCCTCCAGGCTCCGAATGTTCCTCTCAGATTGACCATCTGTCTGAGGGTAAAAAGCAGTGCTAAAACTCAACTTAGTTCCTAGTGCCTCTTATAATCTTCCCCAGAATCTCAAAATAAACTGAAGATTTCTATCAGAAACTATAGAGTCGGGAATTCCATGCAGTCTCACTATCTCATCAATATACGTTTTTGCTAGCACATGCAGAGAATCAATATGTTTAATTGCCAAAAAATGGGCTGACTTCATCAAACGATCAACAATAACCCATATGGCATCATGTTTCCTACTAGTCTTGGGCAAACCCATCAGAAAATCCATGGTTACCCGTTGTCATTTCCACTCAGGAATAGAAAATGGCTTTAACTTGCCTAAAGGTGCTTGGTGTTCAGCCTTGAGTTGCTGACACACTAGACACTTACTTGCATATTCTGCTATATCTCTCTTCATGCCTTTCCACCAGAAATACTCTTTCAGATCTCTGTATATCCTGGCGCTACCTGGGTGCATGGCATAAGGCGCATTGTGTGCCTCATCCAGTATCTCATCGTTCACCTCCTTGACATTTGGAATACAAAGCCTGTTCCCTACAACCATAAGTCCATCATCCCTTTCTACCACTTCAGATTTCTTGCCATTATGAACTTTTTTTCAGAGCTTACTCAATTCTGCATCCTATGCTTGTAACTCCCTAACCTTCTCTCTGAGTATTCGTCTCAGTCTGAAAGTAGCAACAATACACTCAGGTTTCTCCTATTTTAAACTTATCCTAAGCTTAGCCATCTCTTCTAATAACGGAAGATAAACTGTCTGAATGTGGGCTACTGAGGATTTCCTACTCAAAGCATCTACCACTATATTTGCCTTTCCTGGATGATACTCAATCAGCAGGTCATAATCCTTGAGCAACTCCAACTATCTTCTCTGTCTCAAATTCAACTCTTTCTAACTTAGTAGGTACTTGAGACTTTTATGATTAGTAAAAATCTTTGTCTGAATCCCATACAGATAATGTCTCCAAATTTTCAAGGCAAAGATTACTGCTGCTAATTCCAGATCATGATTCGGGTAATTCAACTCTTAAGCCTTTAGTTGTCGTGAAGCATAAGCTATCACCCTGTCTCCTTGCATCAATACACAACCCAAACCCTTTCTTGAAGCATCACTATACACTATATAACCCTCATCTCCTATAGGCAAAGTCAGAATTGAAGCACTTGTCAATCTTTGCTTAAGCTCCTAAAAGCACTTCTGGCATTTTTCACTCCAGATAAACTTCTGATTCTTCCTCCATAACCTAGTTAGTAGAGCAGCTATCATGGAGAATCCTTCCACAAACCTCCAATAATAACTTCCCAGACCTAGAAAACTCCTAACTTCTATCACTGTCTTGGGTGTATGCCACTTTACCACTGCTTCAACCTTCCTCGGATCAACATGTACCCCATTCTCAGAAAGTACATGTCTAAGGAATACCACCTCATGAAGTTAAAATTCTCATTTGTTGAATTTGGCATAAAGTTCCTTTTCCCTCAGTGTCTACAATACTATTCTGAGATGTTCCTTATGTTCCTCTTCACTCTTAGAATAAACCAGAATATCATCGATAAACACTATGACAAACTGATCCAAATACTCCTTGAAGACCCTATTCATGAGATCCATAAAAGCAGCTGGAGCATTGGTTAGTCCAAAAGGCATGAATAAAAACTCATAATGTCCATACCGTGTCCTGAAGGCTGTCTTGTTTACATCAGACTCCTTGATTCTGAACTGATGATAACTTGACCTTAGATGAATCTTTGAAAATACCTTTTCTCAATGCAGCTGGTCAAGCAGATCATCAATCTGGGGCAGAGGGTACTTGTTTTTAATGGTCATCTTGCTGTGTCTCCAGTAGTCAATGCACATCCGCCATGTTTCATCCTTCTTTTTAACAAACAGAACCAACGCTCCCCATGGTGACGAACTCGATCTTATATACCCTTTCTCTAACAGTTCTTCCAACTATTTATTAAGCTCCTTCTTCTCAGCTGGAGCTATTTTATAGGGTGGTATAGAGATAGGTGTAGTTTTGGGAATAAAGTCGATAGCAAACTCGTTTTTCCTCACCGGTGGCAAACTAGGTAAGTCTTCTGAAAACACATCTGGAAATTTCCTCACAATCGAAAGGTCTTCTAACTTCCCTTCATTCACATCAATATCCACGATGTGTGCCAAGAAGGCTTCATACCCTTTCCTCATCATCCTGTCTGCTAATAAAGCCGAAACAATCTTGGGTGATGGTGTCCTTCTATCCCCTTTAAAAGTCACCTTCTCACCATTACAAAGATCAAACTCTGGTTCTTTAAGGCCACAATCTAACTTTGCACAATATTTCTCCATAGCATCCATTCCCAGTATCACATCTAGACCCTTTAACTCTAACGGTAGCAAATCCACTACCAGTTTAGCACCCTCAATAAACAATTCACAATCCCTATACACTTGACTTATTATCACCTTCTCCCTAAGGGAGTACTAACAATCAAGGGACTATCCATAGGCACCAATTTAACATCATGCAAAATCATGCTTGTAGAAATAAATGAATATGTGGAGCCAAAATCAATCAACAAATATACTGCAGAGTTAAATAACTGAGCCATACCCGTGACAACTTCAAGTGCGGTTGCACCTTCCTCTCTGGTCATAGCAAATTCCCTAACCTGTGCCTGACCCCTTGGCCTTCCTGGAGAAATAGCTTTCCTCGCCGCTATAGAACTGCCCACCTCATTGACTAGCCTATTTCTCACTATTTCAGCCCTCCTTAGAGCTTGCAACTGCGACCCCTCTTGCCTCGGTATCTGGGGATAGTCCTTGATCATGTGTCCCTTCTCCCCATATTTAAAACATGCTCCAAGTAACTTAAAGCACTCTCCTTTGTGAAGTTTCCCACAGTGCTCACATTGGGGGTTTGTGTATCTACTCCTCCCCGTCCTTCCAGTGCCTCCCACATTTGAGGCTTGCCCTGAAACTACCCTTGCCTGCTTGTTCTTGAAAAGGCCACTACTTTCCACTTCACTCTATGTGTGGTGACTCCTTGTACTCCTCTCAGGCATTGGAGCACTCATTCCTTTCTAAGAAGTCTGCTCCCTGTTCTTCCTCTTCCTGCTTACTTCATTTTTTATATTCTCCAGCTTTTTAGCCTAGAGTACAGCATCTACCAATTGTTGTTAGTCACAGAAATTGTAGATCAAGACTTTCTCTTTGATCCCCAAATGAAGTCCTTCCTCAAACTTGCGACACTTATCCTCCTCATTAGCAACAATGTTGGCCGCATACCGTGACAATTGGGTGAACTTCAATTCATATTCACTCACACTCATGTCCATTTGTGTGAGATTTAGGAAGTCCCTGGGCTTCTCTTGGATATATACCCTTAAGAAATACTTCCTCCTGAAAGCTTCCAAAAAGTCTCTCCATGTCAGTACTGGTGGTATGACCTGACTGTAGGGCACTGACTCCTACCAATGAAGCACATCCCCTGTAGTAAACCGATTGTATAATCTAACTTCTCCTCATCTGAGCACTTCATCTAAATCAGGACCCTCTCAGTCCTCTTCAACCATGCTTCAGCCTCTTTTAGATTTGTAGTCCCATTGAAATCCACAGCCTCATACTTGTGGAGCTTATCATACTGCCCACTCCTCTCCACTGGAGCTTGCATCAGAACTTGAGACCCTTGACCCATGACATATGTGAAAGCCTGAGCAAAGGCTTGAAAGAAATGCGGATCCATAGGGTTTGCTTGAGGCATAGGAGGAGGCGGTTGAGGCACCTCATGTTACACACTAGGTGCCTCAGAATTCGAAGCAGATTGTGTTCCTGCATCTTGGAGGACATATGATTCATCCATGCTCCCTTGACGAGAGTGAGATCGATTTGTAGCTCCTTGAGTTCTTTTTCGAGGCGACATAATCACTCCTTCAATATAAAACATTTAAAAACCTTTAGTTCATGTTTCATGTAAAACAACTTCAAATCATGTAAAACAATTTAAATCATATGAAACAAT
>JANIPM010000006.1:44637575-44650259 GCA_027478405.1 Erythroxylum cassinoides
CCTCTTCCTTAAAAGCAAGCCAACACTTCTTATTTCAATTTTGTCATTAATGATTCTAAATTGTCCATTTTGCCCTTTTTTATAAGCTTATGGTCTTATATCCTTAAGTGGTCTTCCAAAAATGCCCTTCATGCAATCTTGCTACCTCAATACTTTAATTCAGTCAACCTATGTTATATAATCTTACTAACATTAACATAATAATAACTCCAAAAATTAAGTCCATTAAAACTTCATAATTCATTTAAATCATGCTTAACTAGAGAAAAAAAAACAAAGGGCCAACATAAGAAATCAAGGATACCTTTTTTCACCTAGATAAAGCCCACGACTCTAATTGGTTTAATATAGGGTTTTTCTAGAGTAACAAATTAGGTACATACATATTGATTTAAGTAAATTAAATTATTTTTTTATAATTTAACTATCACTTACATACTGTAAATTAAACATATGATTGACGTATTAACAAAAATGATCGTTTTTGTCCTTAAGGAGTGACTCTGAAAGTAAAATTATTAAATTAATCGGTTTAAGAGTCTTTTAATTTAATAGTATATTTGGTTCACCTACATAAATAGATAAAGAATAGAATAGTGATTCTTTAGAAATAAAATAGATGAGAAATATATAGAATATGTATTATTTAGTATGGTTTATTCATAAGAATTTCTATTAATGATGTAATGTCAATGTTTAGTTTGAAAATATAAATTTGGAATAAAAAAGTAATAACTTATAAAAGACTAAAATATTCATAATTGTTGTGGGCTAAAACCAAAAAAAAAATTCTTAAGAGAATAAAACCAAAAGATTTTTTGTTCTGTTTCTATAGTGAAATGAAGAAATTGGGTGTAATATTTGGTTTATAAGTTTTTTTTAAAAGATCCAGTAACATATAAAAACATAGAGCTAAAGAAACCAAAGCCACCAAGATTGCTTAAATGAGCCATGATATGATAATATGTTATCAAATCCTTGTGTAGCTTCAACTAACTATTTTAGTTTCTTTACTTCAACCTTAAAAACTTGGGTGCTGATGTAAGTTGGTTGACATGCATTTTATTTGGTCATTCAATTTGCTTTGTTGTTCTACCATTGTGAGAAATATGGTTCTAGAGGTTCCGTCTATTTTTCACTTTCTAAATAGGGGAGGAGCCTATATAAACTTTGCTATGTGTTGTACATTGAATGTATTTGTAGTCTCAATTATAGTATAAAATAACATTGGAATGGTTATTTGTTTCTACCAATTTTTCTAATTCATTCAGATAGCTAGCTTTAAATCTAGTGTCAACATTGTATGTTCCCATATTATGCAAATCAACCATGCAGGAAACTAGCACAACATATCTTGCATAAAATCAAGAAAATAACATATAATTGTTGGCCTATAACTAAACAAAGATGCCTTTGGTGACAATAAATTGAATAACCAACTAACAACATTAAACATTTCCAACCATATAATCAAGACAACCATAAGCCTTTTTCTTCTTTCTACATTTCTACTCGAACTCAAACAAGCCATGGCTGCAAGAATAAAATTTCTAATATGTTCACATAAATTTGTTCAAAAAAGGTATGGTGCAAGAAAACAACCATAAAATAATTCAAAATAGTTGATGACATCAAGTAGAGTAAAAGAAAAAAAGAAATGATACCTTTACAAATAATGCTCAAAAGTAAAATACTTATGATGTTGATTAAAAGCACCTAATTTTTGAAGATAATATTTCTATAATTAAAAGAGGTAATTATAGAACATAAAAAGCAAAACCCAAACAAACTCATGTTTGATTTTAGCTTCTTATAAATCACTTTAAACAGTTTAACTGAAACCCTAATTCAAATAATCTAATACCAATATTAGAGACAGATAGAGAAAGACAAACTTGACGAACTGAAGGGTGAAAACTTTGATCATTAGAAACTAGAGAGAGTCCGTTTATTATTATATAATGTAAAATCTTTTGATTTGAATGCAAGGGAATCAAATGGGGAAGAAGAAAAGATGAATTGGAGTCGTAGAACAGTGAAAAAGTATGAGAAGAAGTAAGAAAAGATAAAGTAGGCTTTAACTTCTTGTTTTTCTAGCCAAGTAATTATGTTAATTTCGTAAGAATATTTTTATCCAGCATATTCTTAATTTTATTCCTAAGCTGCGTGGAATAAAAAAAAGATAAGAGGTCGATAAATTTACTTTTTTTTCTAAACTCAAAAAATAAAGATACAATTTGGATTATATATTATATATATTTTCTTCAACTAAATAAAAAATAACTTATTACTAATAATATATCAGTAATGCAATGATAATTTCAATCAACCAAGTGCCGTAAAAGATAAAAAATTCTCAGTACCTTCGGTCAGAGAGTTACAATGTTCTCAACCTTCAAAAAATTAATTGATTGAAAATGGATAGTTACGTAATTTACTATATAGGCTTATTAAGTTCGTCACTCAATGTCTACCCGCAGGTCTATGTTCTTACCAGTTAATTTAAGTCCCACCCGTTTGAGGGACTCGAAACGATAGTGTGAGGAGCAAAACCCCACTTCTGTTACCCTTTGAGAGATATGATCAGAATTGAAAATCCCCTTTCTTCAAATTTACTCTCAAGCCAGCGTTTAGAGTTTACATCCCAATTTTGAGTTTTGAGTTCCTATATATTCATCACAATTTCATCAATGGCTCAAAACAATGTAATTACCTCTGTGTTTTTCTCCTTGTGCTTAATTTTGCTATTATGATTAGCTCACCAAATCCTCCTCCTCCTCCTCGTCCTCATTCTTATTCTTTTTCCCATTTTATGAAGTGCAGGTTGTTGGCGTTGATAACACGTTTAGAAGGAAATTCGACAAAGAAGAGTATTTGGAACGCGCTCGTGAACGCGAAAAACAGGTTCTATATAATTATTTCTTTGCTTTTCTTCATATTCTTTTTCTGCTGTTGATCATTCTGAAAATTTTTGAGTTATTGCTTTAGGAGGCGGATGCGAAGTTCAAATCTAAATGTAAGAGTTTTACTTTTCCCTACTTCAGTTTCTCTTCTTTTTTCTTTTTGGAAATTGAAGAATTTAATTAATTTCCAAAAGAAATGGCCAAGTTCTTACGAAGGCTTCTTGACAAGAGAGCCTTACGAATTTGATAATCTAGCGTTACATGAAGTGAAAAAAAATGATTATTTACCTTTCCAATTGGATTCTTTCTTGCTTTTTGTGTAAGTTAAATATTTAAAATGAACTAGAATTCTAAGTACTCTCGTGTAGTGTATTTGTGATTTGATGATTGTGTTTATGTCCAGCGAAAGCTCCTCCAGTGCAAAGGAAGCCTCTGAAGCATAGGGATTACGAAGTTGATCTTGAATCTCGATTAGGCAAAACTCAGGTTAGTTTATTGATTTTATGGGGATAATAAGAATTTATTTTCTGCGGAAAGGAGCTCACTGCAGCTTCTATGGGGCTTAGTTTTCTATTCATGGCGTAGAACAATTTCTGGATTTTTAAAACAAAATCAGTCATTATTTTGCTGATTCTTGGAATGTTGACTGATTTTTTACGGATATAATTAGTTTTGTATAGCAAGATGACAGCTAGGCTAAAGAGTCCCATTTGTTCCTTGTTTTCTTGTCAACTATGACTAATTGCATTTGTGCATTTCTTTTCAGGTTGTTACACCAATTGCACCTCTAAGCCAACAGGTTTGTACTGGTATTATTGCAGTCTGTTTCTTCCTGATCTTTCATTTCATGTACACTTGATTGTTTCTTAGAGACCAAAAGTGATATCCTTGGGTAAATCCATTTTTTCTGCACCTGTTCAAGAATTTATTCCTCAACTCAAATCATTCCTTTCTTATCATTTTTTGTTTGTTATTCCTTGTGAAGAAAAGCATTGTTCTTTACTACATGATGTCCAATATTTGGGTAGTTGATGGATTCTTAAAGGTTTTTGTTGTTCCCTATTTGCTAAGTGGTTAGTCTTGGCCAGACATTTGATGTAGTTTATTAGCACTTGGAGATGGAACTTCTAACTTGGAAGCAGATTGTGCTTCTATTCAAGTAAACTACTGTTTACTGATTAATTTGTTGGCTAGAGTCTTAAATGTAGGTGTTCAATGAGTGGTAAGAGTTTCGTTGGTTATGATTAGGCTAGGTGTCTAATTGTTGGTTTCTATGTTTTGGTGAGATCTGCCTTGGGCAAAATGGATAACCAGTCCCATCTTACGCAATATTAGTGGCAATTACTCATACTATATCTGATTAGAAGGAAAGGGCACTTGGTTACTGGGGATGCTACTCAATTTGTGCTTCGCTAACATTTCTGATGCCTATCATTTTAGGCTGGCTACTACTGTTCCGTTTGTGAGTGTGTCGTAAAGGATTCAGCAAACTACCTGGATCACATCAATGGAAAGAAGCGTAAGTTGTTCGCAATTTAGATTTTCTGCCTACTTGTAGTGTGGTCAAACTTTTAGGCTTTTCATTCATATGGTTGTACATTTCTTCTTCAGATCAAAGAGCGTTGGGAATGTCTATGCGTGTTGAACGAGCATCTCTTGAACAGGTACATACACTAAGCACTGATATGCTTTTCTTTTCTTTTTATTCAACTTTGAACTTCTAAAGCTCTTGAGAGTTGGAATAAGAGAAATGGGAGGTCAACATAAAGCTAATTCCCACTGATTGACTAATGTACGAACGACTAGTAGGAGAGACATCAAATTAATAACTAGAACACTCTATCCTTATAAAATCTGGCCGTTGAATTTGAAGTTCAGGTTTGGGATTTCAGCTTAGGTTGTTGGAATTTCAGATTTAGAATAACTGGAATTTTATGATTTGGTTGATGAAAACTTAGGCTAGAATTTTTAGGGCTCTGGTTGCTGAAAATTCAGGTTAGAAGTGCTAGAATTTTAGTGAGTCCAACAAGCAATGGAGGATAAAGAATTAGGCATCAGTTCCTAAAGTTTAAGAGTCAGTCTTATTAGAAGAGAGCATCACACCTAATTTAAAACTAAAGTTTATATAGAAAATTCATGTTATTAATATTGAAGGCTGAGTGTTTGTATATATATAAACATTTATTATAGCAGTAAAGAGATTCCTAACTAAATATCCAAAATATAATTGAATCCTATACTAGTAGGAATTATTTATTTTTAAATAGTTTTAATTTTTAAGCACTTAGTATAATATCCAACTTATTACTAATTCCAATTTAACAAGAAAACTTAGTATAAAGTAAAATTTAGCCCTTGTTGTCTTTGCTATTACTTCAATTCTCGTTCTTTATCTTCCCAAATTAAAGCTGTGGTTAAATGATTTGCTCTCTTATATTGCTCTTATAAATTGTAAGCTTCTTTGCACCAATCCTCCTCAGTTTGTCTGAAGTTGACCCTGAAACAAAACGTGGTAAATACTAATCATACAAGTCTGGATTTAACTTTTAAAATCCATATTCTAAAATTCAAATGCTATCAAAAATTGATTTTCCCCTTCGTTTTTTTCTTTCCAGCTGTTGCCCTTGCTTTGAAAAGGATGTAATTCCTCTATAGTTTTTCCAATATGCCACCTCATTTCTTATGTTGATATTCCAAACATGTAATTTTTCAACTTCTGAACTTGACATATTTGTCATTTAAGGTAAAGTTTGTCTATGTTTTTTCTAAGAGTGATTCGTACAGTGATTTCTAGTTCCCTATCCTCCATTGCTTGTTTATCTCATTAAAATTCCAGAATTTTTAGCCTGAATTTCCAGCAACCAAGAGCCAAAATTCTAGCATAAATATCTGGCAGCTAAATCCTAAAATTCTAATTACTCCAAACCTGAAATTCCAACAACCTAAACTGAAATCTCAAACTTGAAATTCAAATTCCAACAGCCAGATTTTACAAGTTTTGAGCTACTAGTTTGATTTCTTCTGCTTGTCCTACATCATCAAGTCTCTAGTGCATTTTATTAAAAGTTACTTGTTTTGTTAGCATTCCATATTATAGGCGCTGGTAACATTGTAAAGATGCACATTCAAGACGATCTATAGAATATTATTAGTAATAAGCTGCATATGTTTGTTTTTGTTAAATTTTCAATCTGTGCAGGTCCAACAACGTTTTGAAATTCTCAAGAAACGCAAAGATCCAAGCAGCTTTACACTTGAAGGTAAGACATCAAAGCAGATAAGAAAATAAATGACGAAGTACTTTGTTTATGATGATCTTGATGATACTTCCATTTGGTTTCAGTTATGAGTAATAAGTTGACTGTACTTTCCTAATTCTTGTCTCACAGATCTTGATGAACGGGTGTTGAAACAGCAACAAGAAGAGGAAGAGAGGAAGCGCCAACGCCGAGAAAGAAAGAAAGAGAAAAAGGTTAGTGCTATTGAACTTCTACGCATAAGGAAGTATTATTAAATGCCGCACAAAGGTTAGTGCTATTGAACTTCTACGCATAAGGAAGTATTATTAAATGCCACGCACAATCTTCTTTTGCTGAGATACAAACACTAAGGTGAAAAGCTGGAAAGCTTTCCACTTCTGTTTTCGTTCTCTCATTCTGTTTTTATTTTTGGGTGCAAAAGTCAGATTTTATACTTAATGATTTTCTTTCTTTTTTTTTTTATGATCCATTCATAGGTACAGAAAGAGAAGGAAGCAGAAGAGGAAGCTGACATTGATCCTGACATTGCAGCTACAATGGGTTTCGGTGGTTTTCGATCATCCAAAAAATGAATGCCGGGTGTTTTATTCGTGCAGTGTCATTAGAGTGCAATCTTTGGAACTTGTTACGTTCTGCTAGGTGTGAAGCTAGCTTATAAATTGGAGTTGCCATTGCAGGACTTGTATGCTTTCGTGTTCTCCTCATGTTCAAGCTAATTAAGGGTTTTGCCCATTTCTCCCCTGCCGGAATGCATGTTATGTTTTCATGGTAAGAAATTGCTTTACTGTCTGCTTAAAGATGCTGATGAGTTAAAAACTGATTAAGGCAATGAGAAAGATTTTTATGTTTATCTCTAAATCTTCCTGCTGTGCAAAAAGCTGTAAATGAATAAAAGTTGTCTAAATTCTAAATATTTTTATTTTTATTTTTTTGAAAGGTAAAAGAATTTATTAAGCCATGAAAGGCAATTTGTGTCTTTACAAAGCTTGATCAAGCAAAAGAAGTGCAATGCTCATATATACAACCTTAGGGAAAAGCTACGAAGATAGAGATTTCACTATCTTCTTAAGAAAGAGCTCAAATGTTCTTCAATATGATGGGCTACTAGTTTTTTTCCTTATCCAATAATGAAGATTGGGAATTAGGACGTACTTACCTATTATAACCTTGTTAAACAATCTTTGGTTTCTTTCTCGCCAAATGGCATACATTGTACAATTGAGGCATATACTAAGATTGACTCTATTTTTCCCTATTGAGTTGAATTTATGATCAGCTTATCCTAAAATTCTATTCCAATTTGATTCTTGACAATATCAATTCAGAGCAGAATGCTTGTCCAAATAGAAAAGGTGAAATTGCATTTGAAGTATAAATTGTCTATATTTTCGAGTTAAGTCACATATAATTCATATAATTTGTCCCCTTATCTTGTCCTTAATCTTCAATCTATCTCTAGATGCAAGCTAAGTAATGAAAGAGGCTTTTGGCTTTAAGGACTATTTACACACTATATTGTGCCAAGGAATGAGAGGATTATAAGGCTTATGAGCTTTAATGCATGAGGGGTTTGAGTAGTCTCTGTTGTTGCTTAAAGACCAGATATGTTGTCTGGGTTTTGTGAATTAGGCTGATAGCTAGGAAAGTAAATGTGGAGCCTATCAGCACCTTTACATTTAAAGTGTTAATTACACTGTAAACTCTTGCTTCAAGTGAGATTCTTGAAAGAAGAGGAAGGACATCTTCCTTCAGGTTAAGAGGACTTTGTGAAGTCCAATTGTCAAATTAGAACTATGCTCTTTCTCCATTCCTTATTTGCATTTTGATGAATTGGTAGACAATGAGCTTATTTCTCATAAGTTGAATAAAAGGCTAGGCAAACTCTTGTTTGAAAAATTTGCCATAAGTTGGTTCTTCCGAGGTAATACTCATGATCTATTCACTTCAAAGAGATTCTTTATCTTTGAACAATATCCAAATTCTTTTGGCTACTTGCATAGTTTGAAAAGTGTGAATTGGTGTGAGGCTAAGCTCCCCTTCTTGCTTCTTCTAACAAAGTTGTTCCCATATGACTTTAGCACTTTTAGTATTGTCAATTTTGCCTGAATAGAGAAAGTTTCTGATGCATTTCTGTCTCTTAAATAATTCGTTTGGGAAGAAGAAGAGTAATCCAATGTGTATGGAGATTGTTCAAAACAAAAATGATTAAACTCTATATGCTTGAAACAAAGCTTTTTTTTTGGCCAACAATTGATAGTTTTCTTGCATTTTTCCAGAATCTTCAAACAATCCTGATATGTCTTTTTTTTTTGGTTGAAATGGGGACTCCCAGATAAGTGAAAGGCATTTTTTGGATGTTGAGATCTCTCAGTGTTGGTAACATCATGAGAAATATATCCCACGCTTGCAATAAATGATTGTTAATCTTGAGATCCTGCAGAAGCTCGTGATAAATTGATGTAGGATAGAAATGGATTCCTGATGAACTCCAGAAAGCAAGATCAGATCATCTGCAAAATAAAGATGAGAAAGAGATAATTCTTTGCATTTATGATGAAATTTAAAATCAGGTCTGCTGGCTAAGTTGAAGCAAATGACTCTATTTAAGATTTCCATAACAATAAAAAAGCCATAAGGGAAATGGATCCCTTTGTCTAATGCTTTTAGAACCTCTGAATTGGTTGGTTAGAGCACTATTGATGAGCATGTTATAAGAAGGGGTTGGAAGGCAAGCCTGTATTCATTTAATAAAGAAGATTGCAAATCCAAACCATTCCAAACAAGCAAGGACAAAGCTTCATGGCAGTGTGTCAAAGGCTCTGGAGAGCTCAATTTTGATAGAGCAACTTTTAATTTATCTGCCTGAGCTATAAGCTTTCATAAACTCTTGCACCAAATGAATATTGTCAGAAATAGATCTACCAGGGATAAAGGCTCCTTGTGCATCATGAATGATTTGATTCAAATTCTCCTTAAGCCTATTAGCAAAAAGCTTCGAAATTACCTTGTAAATGGTATTAAAACAAGAGATTGAACGAAAATCCTTAAGGCAACTTGCATTGGGAAGTTTAGGGATCAAACAAATGTGAGTAGCATTGGTTTCCCCCAAAATCTTCCTTAAATTCATAAATTCCAACACCGTTTCCTCAATTATCTTTGCCAGTCATGAGCCATGTTTTTTGAAAAAAGTAGACATTGAAGCCATTAGGGTCTAGTGCTTTCAATGGATTCAGGTTGAACAAAAAATCTTTAATTTCCTACATGGTAAAAGGCTCCTAAAGCTTTATGTATCCCATGAGATAGGGAAGAGGGAGGGCTAATCAGATCTGCCAACTCCTGAACATTAGTAAGACCAGTGGAGTTTGGAGCACCAAGCAATGATTCAAAGTAGCTGACTATTAAATTCCTTAAAGAATTGTTGTTTGAAATCATCTAGCCATTTGAATCCTGCAGAAAAATTATCTTGTTTATGTTTCTCCTTGCCAGGATAATATTGTGATAAAAATTTAGTGTTGAAGTCTCCGCCTCTCAACTAAGTAATTCAAGCCTTCTGCATAAGAAGTGAATCATGCTCTCGAAGATCATTTTTGTACATCTCCAGCTTAATAGGCTCAGTATTTCTTTAAGTAGGGTTGTTCGGAGGAGTGTAACAAGGCTCTTGAGCACTTCTCAACTCTCTCTCGGCTTTTTGTAGCTTAGTAAAGATGGTGAACTGATTTGCTTTGTAGAATGTAAATGGAGCTTCCTTATCAGTTGAAAAGCTTTAAAAGTTGCAATTCTGACATTTGAAACCTCTTGTACTAACTCCATAAAACCATCCCTGCTTGTTAGAATGTTAAAAATTTTGAAAGGAAAATTGTAGGAAGCTGGCGAATTGAGATTAAGAACCTCCCTAGTAGAGTGATTGGAATATAGAGGGGCACCAAAGTGAGCTTATGTATTGGGAAATCGGCTCATCCATAGTTTGTTAGCCAATATTCTATCCAATTTCTTCCTGATAAGATAGCTTCCATGCCACTTATTATTCTAGGTGAAGAAACAACTAGAAAATCTGAGGTCAGTCATTTGTAATTTGGTAATAGTACCATCCAATTCTTTGCCAAGATTTGAAGTGTTGATTCTGCCTCCCTTTGCTTCAACAAGATGTATGCAGTTCACGTCTCTTGTAACAAGCCAAGGCAAATTTATAAAAGAATGAATAGAGAGTAGTTCCTCCCATAAATTGGCTCTTTGAATTTCGAAGTTAGCTATATAGATGATTGTGATTTCCGTCTCATTCCTTTTCTCGTAGAGTTTGCACCTGAGATGAATAAACTAATATGAAGTTCTGCTCACTGAATCCTGCAATTTTTCTGTGTTATTAACAATTAAAATTCTACCATTGTAATGATGCTCGTGGTTTGATTCATATTTCTAGCTTTTCCTACCTGCTGTCCTACTAGATGCTGGAGTAAATTGATAATTCAACTTAAGAATTTCATCAGGAAGTTCTTGTTGAAAAGCCTCCTCCTCCTGGCCATCTTCAGTATGTTCAATGCTAGCTTTACCTGTATTCCTGGTTGAGGCATTTACAAGATTTTCAGATTTTCCATCACTCGCTTCTGCATCGACATTTTGGAATACTGTACTAGATTCATCATGTACTTAAGAGTACTGTATTTTTATCTTAAAAAAGGTATAGGCAAATTTTCAACTATAACATTCAGGACAATGAATTTAAAAAATTCTTTTTATGGGATTAATATAATTGAAGGTAAACATTTGTGGCTTTGAAAATTTATAAATTATAATAAAACAAAAAATTTATTTCTAAGAATTCCTGGAGAAAGATTTGACAACTTTAAAATGACATAAGATCAAAAAATAAAGTTTAATTATTGAATTTGGAACTTTGAAAATCATTTACTTCAAGGTCTGTGATTAAAAATAAGGTGTAATAAACAAATTATATACATGGGTAATCGAAGATTTGGGAAACCCTAGGGGAATTTGGACTACTTGGCGAAACTTCAGAGAACATTGAAATCCTTATTGGGAGTCTGCATGTCAATCCAAACCAATACTAATATAACAACATGCTCATTGGTTGCTTAGGTTCTGCATGGTTTGAGACATAATTTAAGCCCCCTTATTTAATTTTTATAGCAGTTTGAGTTCATTTGGTCGTCTAAAATCTAAATAGTTTGGATGGTTTGTCCTCGCATGTAATTCGATATTCATGCAAACTGAGTCAGACACCATCTTAATGTTAAATGTCAAAACTTTTAAGAGGAACTTTCGTGTTAATCGTTCTCTTTTTCCTATCAATTTACAAACTACTTTGTCATCTCTAACATTGTCCTCCTTTAAGCATGAAGAAATTATGCCCTTGAACTTTATAGTTATTGTATATTATGTATTTATATATCTCGGTCTAATTGATATCATGAACACAAATAGACACTACAAGAAAAATGAGAAATACCGACGGTATATAAACTGTTGGAATTATCGACCGAAAAAACGTAACCGTCGGAGAAATTGGGTGGGTGTTAAACTTTTTCCAACCGAAAATGATTCGGTCGCTGAATATGTTGAAATATTTTCCAACGCTCAATTTATGTCGATGACGGAGTCGGTGAAATCCGCGCCCTTAACTTACTGAAAATGACGTCGTTTGGTTATTATTTAGGGCTGTGTCTGCGATTCTTCCTCCTCTTCCCGCAGACGCAGCCCTTCTCCTTCGTTTTTTCCTCTCCTTTCCTCCTTCTTCTTCGTCGTTGCTGCCCGCCGGTTCGTCCGCCGCCGCTCGCCGCTTGCTAGTCGTTGATCGCCGCACGCCACCGTCTCGTCTCCTCCTCCTCTCCGACAGCGTGGTAAGTTCTCCTCCCTCCCCTCTTTAATTACTCCGACGGTGTTGAATGGGTATGTTAAAGGTTTTTAAGTTTTTATATGTTAATTATTGCTCTAATTGTATGTAAATTATTGGTGTTATATGTAAATGTAAATTATTTGTAAATTATTGTTGTAATTATATGTAAAATATTGGTCATTTGTAAATTATATGTTAATTATGTAAATTATTTGTAAATTATTGTTGTAATTATATGTAAAATCATCTGTAAATAATATGTTAATTGTTGCTGTAATTATATGTAAAATTTGCTTTTATATGCAAGTGTAAATTATATGTAAATTATTGCTGTAATTAAATGTAATTTATTGGTCTTATATGCATCTGTAAATTATATGTAAATTATTTCTGTTATTACTGCTCTTATATGCATATGTTAATTATATGTACATTATTGCTCTTCAACTGGTTTTAAAGAAAAATGAAAGATTTGAATAAGAAAATTAAGAATTTGTGTACTACATTGCCAAGACTTTCAATTACGTGATCATTATTTGATAATTATTAATAATTAATCTAAAATTAGGTGATCATTATTTAATATTTATTAATAATGATTATAACTATCTATCAATTCGATTTAATTTAATTTCATACCCATTATTAATATTCTAAGTTGGACTGAAAT
>JANIPM010000006.1:44671121-44681436 GCA_027478405.1 Erythroxylum cassinoides
TTTCTAATCCAAATTGAGCGTTTTCAGTGGCGTTGGAACCGTGAGAGCGTAAGGAACATATTTTTCTTAAAAAGCCTATCCAACTTTTCTATTGCAAGTTTCCCTTATTGTGGTGAGTTATGGGTCTTTTATGCTTATGTGTGCTTGTGTGGTCCGAATGTTGGGCCTCGGCGACGGGGTCCAACAAATGGAAAGGTTCAACTTTGATGCTTAGAGAAGAGAGATTCATGAGAAGGAGAGGAAGACGAAGAAAATGAAGAAGATGGAGATAAGAGAAGAATGTATCATTTTGGTCTTTCACTTAACAAAAATCATGATTTAAACAAGTGGTGTGGCACGTGACAACTTTCTTATGGTCTCTCCTTAGTCTTTTATTGAACTAGTCAATTTGTCTCCAATTTCTACTCCAATTGTCTCCCAAGTTTCAATGACACTTGTCATTAAATCTTAATGTAACTTATAAAAATTTCCACTACCATTTGACTCTTATTTCTACTAATATTCATCAATTGTTTTACCACTTGAATTTTTCTTAGTCTAAAAATACCCATAAAATCTAGAAAATTCTCAAATTGTTACAAAAAAATTCGAGTCAATAAATATAGTCTCCAAATCAATTTTTAACACATAATTCACAATTCCAATATAATCACATTTATAGATAATTATACCTAAAAAATGTCAATGAATGCATGCACAATCTTTTTTAATATGCAAAAATCAATATTCACGTGTGTGTGTGTATGCTATATTATGCAGGAGCATGAAATGCATTTTTCTAATCTCTCATTGCTATTTTCTCAATTATGAAAATCTAGGGTTCTAACCCTTAGTATGAAAATGGGATGTTACATAGTAAATTTGGTGCTATAAATGCATACTAGTCAATCAATATAGTGCATTGAATATAGTTGTTGTAACAACTAGTTCTTGGATTCAATTGCTATTTTGGGTCCTAAAATACAATAAATTGGTGTCTTCTCATTGGATTTAGTATCAAGAAGGTTTTGGGAACTATATACACATATTTAAAGAGTTTTTCAATAATTTGATCATTATTATGTCATATTTTTGTATGAGCCATTTTGGAGTCATCAAGTGATAAAGTGATGAACTTTGAGTAGTAATATTTGGCTTGGGGAATATATTATTATACTTCAGGGTGATCCAAATAAGAATGAGGTTCCTCTTTACATTAGAAAAAGATTGTAAAAATGGTTACTTTCTATTGAAAAAGATTATAGAAAGGTTATTATTTGTCTTGAAAGAAGAATTACAGTAGAATTTCAAGAAGAGTCTTGGGAGTGGATGTAAGTGAAAGTTATTTATCGAACTAATATAAATTAGATTGCATTCTCTCCTCCCTACCCTTTTTAAATTATTGATTAATTTATAGTAAGCAATTTCCTCAAACTTATATATATTGATTGTTGTTAATTGAGTACATTGGTTAGAAAATTTGTTGAATTTTGTAAACGCCCAATCCCCCCTTCCCATTTTAAGTTCCATTTCACAGCACTAAACTTGATTAACCTACCTGTAGCTTTCTAAAGTTTTGCATTTTATTGAATGGGAGACGTACATGGGTGGGAGAGTAAGACTATATCTTCATAACTTCACCATCATCACCAAGTCACATTATTCTTATAGAGTTAGGAAGCTTTTAACTAAATCGTCCATAAGTTCATTATCCCTACCAAGCTGCATTATTTTCATGGAGTTAGGAAGCTCTTTATTAAATTACATTTCAATGTAAATTTTAGCGAAACTTATTCTCCTAACATCAATTGTATTTTCATATAAGCACAATGGCTTGCCCAAAGAGCTAGCTAGGTAACTAAGTCCTTATGTGAACCAATATTCCAAAGGAATATTGTGGTAGTTAACGCACAAAGGCATGCCTTTGAGGCATTACTTAGTCAAGGACATGCTCAGTTTCTAGATATGGAAGATTAGAGGCAAAGTTATCCTAGGGACCTTGCTCAAAGACCATCTCCATGCTAGTTTCATATATGAATTTAAAAAGATAGTCCTCTTCAATAATAAATGCCTATGTTAGTCCAACCTTTTACCATCTTGCTTCTACCCATTCTTTTATTCTTAAGAAAGGGGCCCTTATCCCACTAATGTATTGTTCAAATAGGCTACTCTATCTTTAAGAATATCTATTAAGGGGAGAACTAAGGGCTCAACCTTCCTTAATTATGGTTGAAAGAGGAGTCAGTTTTATGCCTAGAAGGAAAGAAACCAACAAGTGGTGGAGGGTGGGAAAGTCTGTTAACTAAAAAATGATAGTCGAGATGGTTTGAACATAAAAGAAACGAAAAGGTAGGGCATAGAGAAGTTAGAGCTTCTCTCTCAAGATTTTAGCTGGTGGAAGCGGGAAAGTCTGTGTTTGACTCTTCTTGGTCAAGAAACTTGAAAATTTTTGTTGTAAAAATGAAAGGAAATTTTGGAAATTAGATAGAACACAACATTAAGAAGACAAACTAAAGTATCTTTAGGAGGAAGAAAGCAACTTTGGAGATAAAAGAAAAGATTTCCATTAAGATTCAAGTGATGACATCAATATTTTAGGATTCATGATAATAAATTTTTTATATATTCTTTATTAACTATTGTTGGTTTTCTTTATATTACTATGATGAAATTGAGATAGATCTAGATGAGATGAACTCAAAAGGCATGTATTTAGATTGATTCTTTTTTAATGAAAGACTCAAGTTTTATTGTGAATTATTAATGATTACTTCTTGTGATTAAATTGAGATATGCTAGTATTTTGATTCAATTTTAGATTTCATATATAGGGATTGAGGAATCATATGTACAAATAGATTAGACATGAATAATAATAATTGTATGAAATCTTAGAGATATAATCACATAAATCTTCTCCGTAAAAGTCTTTATCATGGTTTTTAATAAAAAACAAGTTGCATTTTTAAAGGGTTGATTAAAAAGAAATTTAAATTAATCAACTAATGATATGTTTTGTATGTCTTTAGAAAGAATATGATAACTTTGAAATTTATGTTAGTCCAAGAAATTAGGGTTAATAATTGAATTAATATAACTTCAAGCACAAAAAGGTTTTAAAGGGATTTTAAGTCTAAGTCTTGTTTATCAATTGCTTGCTTCATTCTTATTTACTACTTTGATTTGTTATTTTAGACTAGTAATTCCAATTTGCTTTGTTATTCCTTTTGGGCCAATCATTCATTTTGTTAGATTGAATAATAGAAAGATAATTACTAATAGTACTTATTCTCATGAAAATGATACTCCTATTCACTAAACAATACCATAAGAACAATAGTTGCACTTTTCTAATAATCTTCAATAATGTTTTAGAAATACACAATCATTATTTTTAATTATTAGTTTGAATCAAATTTAATTAGTTTGAATTGAGTTTAAAAGAATTGAGTTTAAAAAGTGAGTTAAATTATTCAGTCAAATAACATTTAATAGGTTCGCCTATAATATTTATATTACATATATTTTATCACTATCTGTTAGTAGAAATTCAAAAGAATGATTTTTTAAAATTTAAGAAATTTTTTCAAAAGTTAAAAAAAATGTATTAAAGTGACATTGTATTATAATGGCAAAAAAATAAAAAGCCTAACTGGCGATTCCATACGCTAGGAAGCTGGTCTGGATCCAATATTTTCTCAACATTGCTAAACAAAGCAATTTTATACATCTTTAAGCCCTAATCTGCCTGAGACATGGCAATGGCTTTGATCAGAATTATATCAAAATAGCCTGGAGCCAAATTGCTGTCACCCTAAAAGCATAAGCTACTGCTTACTAAAATCGGCAAGTCCACTTATGGACTTTCTGCTTTGTTTCATTTTCCAATTTATCCAGTCTGCTGAAGGTTTGCTTTCTCTTTACATTTGCGGGAAATCTGAAATCTCCAAACGCTTGCGCCAATGAAAATAATTCACATATCTAACACCAAACCATGGTATCCTCTTTCGTTCTTATAAATTCAGGCAGTTAAAATGATAGTTTAAATAAATCTAACATTAAATCATGATATCCACTTTCATTCTAAATTCAGGCCGTTAAAATAACAGTTTAAACCAATCAACTACTTTGAAGTTTCGGCTTGCAGCCCTCTGATCAGCTTTTCCCTCTTAGAGAACTCCTTACACTAAGAATCAAAATGTAAAGAAAAACTTTGGCAACGCTTGGGCCCCAGGCTCATCCAAAGACTACTTTGAAGGGAGTACGTGTCCTTTCTACAGCTCATCCTGTAAAAAGAGGGAAGTAATTCAATAATGCTGTAGACAAGTAGAAATCTCCGTTAACAGAATTCGATAGCAAAGGAAGTATAAACTCACATGTGCTTCGATACTGTCTTCAGCTGTTGATGACTTAGTCTCTGATTCATCATCCGCCTCAGCATCATCTTCGGCATCGGCGTCGTCATCATCATCATCCTCACCCTGAAATTAAATGAATTTTGCAATTAAAGAAAAGAATGAAACAGGACACAAGAACAATAAAACCACCATCAACGTTATGTCGGCTCACATCAGTATCGGCAGGATCATCCTTTGATTCCTGAAAGTCAAATTCACTAGATGAGAAGTTGAAATGGAGAGAAATTATCATTTGAATGAAGCAAATAAAAAAAAATCTGAAACCCTTTGGATGCCAAAGTGAGACAGGTTTCCAAAAACCTAATCTCCTCTTCCATAGTATGCAGAAGAACCAAATACTTTAGACCTTATATTTCTACTCCTTTCTCCATTGCTAACTAGTTTGACAAAGGATGTTCATCCCTATGGTCAGGATGTTTCGTGAAATGCTATAGTTTTGGCAAGGTCAAGAAAGTACCTCCTCCTCTCTCTTCTTTTCCGACTCCTCGAATGCTGCCTTCTCAGCCTGCAGAAGAATTGAACAGTCTCAGTCAAATATTAAATCAAGCCCCCAACCTGAAGATTGTGTTAAAGATGGACTAATGTAACATACATCCTTATTCTTTCCCCAAGTTTCTTCAGCAAACTTCAAAGCATACTCTGGGTCGTCAGTAATCAAGACATTGTCAAACAAGGTCCCAGATTTCACCTGTAAAACGCTGATCTTTATATTTCTAACCCAAGCTCTGGATAGGAACAATCAAGTATATATGGCAACATAACTACCTGCCACAACTCAATGCCAACATACTTCAGATTGGGGAACACATAGAGGTCTGGGTCATCCTTGAAATCTGCGAGTAATCATGAATTAATGAATGACATCAAAGTCAAAATGAAGGAAAACCGTTATGAACAAAATCAAAGTTGGAACAGACCTGGATTATCAATCATCGGTGCCTTCCATTTGCCTTGGTAGTTGGGGTTCTTAATTTTCTACAAAGAATAAAAAGTATCAAGACTGGGCTTCTGATTTGGCACCACAACTTTCAATTGAATCCCTAATTCACTAACCTTAGCCTTCCATGGACCCTTGTACTCAGGGTTGGCAATTGTTGGAGCAGTCCATTCACCATCTTCCTCATCATCCCAGTCTTCAGGCTAAAATAGGGATTCATCTTTATTATCAAAAACTATTTGTATTCTGATTAAGGCGCATTATTGTACTGTATAGGATCTTTTGTTCCTACCTTCTTAGCATCAGGGTCTGGAATCTCCTTTGGAATGTCATCATAACCCTTCAAATATCACACAAACAAAAGTAAGAACCTCGTTGAAACCAAATTTACAATAATGAATGTCAAATGAAGAAGCCTGGAGAAGATGGTACTTCTGGTTTTTTATCCTCGGGGTCAGAAATATACTCCTTGTCATCCCAGTCATCAGGCTGCATCAAATTAAACAGTTGTCCATCATACAAATCCAGAAACTAGTACAACAGAATACAACAGAACCACCATTTAGTCAGTGCTAAGTAATTACTTTCTTGGCCTCAGGATCCTTGATCTTTTTTGGCGGCAGTAGATCCCAATCAGTGTACAAACTACCGGATTTCTTCTCGACATTGTCAATAAGGATGCTGTAGGTAGCATCTGGACGAATGATAAATGTGTATACATGACTGAGTTGATCAGTCTCGCAAGGAACTTCCTTCTTGATCAAGTGGTTTGAATCATTGTAGTGAAGAATTGCATGAACCTTTTTGGTGCTGTAGCCGCAAATATCTGGTCCAAACATAATGCTGCATCCAATCACGAGATATTACTTGAGTAATTTTGAAATAGATAGAAAATATGCAGAAAAAGTCAATACAATCAAGATTAAAATAAAAATACAGTTGTGCGACCTGTAGGGTGTATCACCACCAAATTTTTTTTGGTCAACTTCCCCACTAAGCAATTTCATGTAACCGCCACCACAGTCAAGTTTCTGTTCATGCTTGACAGAGAATTGGAAGACTAGCGTCTTCTCCTTGTTGTTGAACTCTGGGAACTGAGCTGAAATAGCATAGAACCTATAATCTTCGCTTGTTTGGATACCTGTTCCAAGATGGTAAAAACAGAACAATATTAATTTCAAAACTATATTTAAGCATTGTTTAACAACAAGAAACAATACCTCTATCATTTTGGTCGCCAGTCCATTTTCCAGAAGTGTAATTCCATTCACCAGCGGTATTATCGTCTTTCTTCCAATCAGATTTAACCCACCTTTTCTCCCATCCATCTTAACATTTTCAACAGGAAACCAAAACGAGTCAGAATTTGCTAATGAAAATAAGTAAATGTTCGCAATAATAGGATCATATTACAAAAAGCAGGAGGTAACAATCGTGAATAAATTAAAAATTTACGCTCTTCTACCCTTCAAATACTCCTGTTGATTCTCTAAACAAAAAACAATAGAGGAACGAAGCAGAAACAGTCAATTGTGACCAGTGATCATATTACCAATCCCAATGTAAAAACTGCAAATGGATCAATACAACTACACGCACGTAGAGAGAATGTGACCATCCAAACAATGACGGGATATAATTAAACCGCGCACCAAACATCATTTCAAAAATTAGACACAGACTATTCACATCCTCCAGCGATCCGGCTATTGGCAGATCTACGGAGAAACGATCAAAAAAGCTACTAAACAAAACCAAGAATTAAAAACACCGGCAGATCCAAAAATTAGACACAGTAGGAAACCAGCACTCCAACAACTAACCCACACAAAAATGCGAGAACTCTAGAACCCCGCTACACGCGTATCTATACACATTAATATATAATAACATTTAGAAACGTAAATTTCAAAAAATGCAAGGAAATTACACAGGTAGGAAAGAAAATGCCAGAGTGTGCTTAAACATAAAGGACGCACAGTGTACTAAAAGTGCGTATTGGTACACAATGAGATCAAGGGAAACATATACCATCGAAACGCTCTTCGAAGATGACTGTGGCGGAGGATATGGCAAAGAGAGAGAGGAGTAGTAGAGAGAGAAAGCTAGGGTTGTTCGCCATGGTGAGCTAGAGAGAGAATGATGACAGCGAGTTGCAGGAGTGGAGTGCTTCATTACTTATAGTCGTTTGTGAACTTCGTCTGATGTATACGTCCGAGCTGGCCTCTATTTTCTTATCTGGACGTATCAGTCCTCGCCACATCACCTCCTGTTGTCATTTGGTATGACCTGGCGGATACTTATTGGCGAGTACACGGAATTGCTCAATGGATGCTTTTGTTGAGATCCGAATGGGCGATAGTTGGAGGTGGACCCCATCACCTATCAACGTCCGATTAAAATAGATAATTTTCAAATATGTAATATAACAAATTTTAAACGTATGCACGAATGGAATTAAGCCGGCTTTGAATAAGTTCAGTTTCAAAAAAAAATTAAAATTAAAAGTTTATATCTATTTTGATTTTTGACTTACGGAATGAGTTTAATTTTTAAATACAAATTTTACTCATTACAAAAGTTTAATTTTTTGAACTCAACTCATATATTTATTGCTTATAAAAATTTTAGTAATTATATAAAATATACCTATGATATAATTATATTAATTTAAATTTTAGCATTTGAAATTATATAAAATTGAATAAAAATATGTAATTATTTTTAAAATAAATAATCATAAACTTTTTTAAAAATTTTATAATAAAAAATTAAATCAAGTAAATAAATAAATAATGTATAATTATGATAAATTTTAAATAATAAAATGCTCACTTGAAATTAATCAAGCTAGAATTTTCCAATATTATCAACTGCTTACTTGAAATTAACCGAGCTAGAATTTTTCAATATCATCAACACGGAAAAACATTATCCTTTACCATATCAAATATTTAAAATAGAATAAATAATTAAAAAAATATAAACGCTTATTTATATAACTGTATATTTTTATTCTCTCTCCGGTAATTATGGAAATGAGAAAATAATAAACAAAACATAAGCCAAAAGGGTTCTTAAAGTATTGCAAGACCTTATCCATTGCGTGCAATAAAGAGTTAAATAACTCAATTCTTCTATAGACAAATCTTAGCATCTCTTCGTTTAACATAGTAGTAAAAAGAAATCCCCTTTAACAAAAAAAAAACCCACTTTCATTACTACAAACAATATCAGTAAAAGAATCATAACATCAAGTAGATAATGAACAGATAAAAAAATACATAAAAGAACAAGAATGAGAGAATAGTAAAGTAAAAGTTTTTCATGACATGTTTAGAGAAAGAGGAGTGCTAGAAATTTCGTGACATGTTTGGAGGGAGAGAGCAGCTTCTCTCTATTATGAAGAGGGTTTTAACTAAATCTTCACTGTCCCTCGCTTTCTTCTCCTTACTTAACTTTATTTTCCTTCATCTTGCAGGATTCATCTTTATCTGCCTTGTTGGAGGGACAAAGGCCTTAATTGTTATTAACTTTAGGTCCCAAGGTTTCACCATTTTCTAATTATCTTCTTTATTTTTCGTTTTTAGTAACGCCTTTTTGACACTTCCTCCTATTTGCACCAACTTTTTCCTCTTCTAACTTATGGCTTCTAAGTTTGGAGAAAAAAACATGTCTCCTTTAGATGAATTATCCTTTCCATCACTGCCTTCGAATCCTTTTAGCAACCCTCTTAAATCTCACTACACTACGATTCTTCACCTTGCAACAATAGACTTGAGTTTTAGTTGTAGATAAGGGATAAAGATGGTAGGACTCTAGAATGCTATCCTCTTAGATGGATGATGGGAAAAGAATGGTGCCTTTAGAGAATGGGTTATTAAAAGAAGGAACCAAAGTCTAGGATGCCACTCTTACAGGTTTTTTCACAAGAAAATGCATAAGAATTCCAATGATAAATGCATGGTCTATAAAACTTTAAAGAAGTAGGAGTTTGTTAGAGGTTTTATTACTTTGAATAACCTATTGCTATTTAAGTTCTGAGTTTAAGAATAACATCGTGGAGGATTTAAGGCCAAAATGTACAAAATATCCCCTTGTTGTTACAAGTCTGGAAACTAGGTTTAAGGTTGGAAAACTTGAACCAAACAAATGTGCCTTTATAGGTTAATTTGTATAGGGTTCCACTAGAATACTATTCCATTAAGGGTTTAAACATGTCGGGTAGTTTCACTGGTGATCCAATATGTATGGATGAAACCACTACTCAAAGAAGTAGAGTTAGATACACTAGAATTTAAGTGAATGTGCACATTGGAAAAAAGTTGTTTGAGGTTATCCCCATTCTTAGACTAGGTGATAACAACAAACTTATGGAAGATATAGTCATTGTGTTCTATCAATGCAATTCTCAAGGAGCATAAGAAAAAATTGGTAGTTATTGTTAAATGTTTGTCAAAGTTGATTATGTCGAACTCTCCTTTAAAAGTAGCCAATTGTTTGATATGCAAAAGCAAGCCTCAAGCATAAGATGTTCCATACATTTAAGACTGGGGAGACCAATATGCAAAGAAAAGTAAAGTGACACTAGACTAACTCCTAAACAAAGCTAGGTAATGAAGTCACTAAGAAAGAAATAAAGTGTCTTAAGATAGATGTTAAAATATAGGGGAAATTTTTACTAGGGCAATGCAAGCTATAAAGAAAGATATTTTAAAATCGCACACTTTATCTAAGGATAAGGACTTAGAGGATAAAAGGTTGATCAGGAAGAAGTTAGATAAAAGGCTTATCAATTTATCTCGAATGTCCATTGTCGGAACCCGATCCGGAGACCGGACTCCAACTGCTCATAACTTAACATTCACTCTTCTCTGATACCATAGATGTCGGACCCCGATCCAGAAGCCCGACTTTCGTTGTCCTGAAACCTTGTGCTTATAACACTTGCAGTGCTAAACATGCTGTTGTACCATAAAGG
>JANIPM010000006.1:44756770-44774257 GCA_027478405.1 Erythroxylum cassinoides
AAAAAATTATCCGAAACGGTACCCGATATTAACCGGTACCGGTACAGTTCCGTTCCAGAACTCAATCCGGTACCGAACCCGGTACGATATTCATAACATTGATTGGAATACCGACACCGTGTACTTTAATGTAAACAAACCGTTAATTTCAAGTGGACCTCAACATAAAATTAGTTTAATCATGACGAGTAGGACTACAAATGAAGTGTTTCATACTAGCAAGTAGTACCCCTAACATTTTCTTGCAAATCTATTTAGAAACTACCTTTTGGACACGAGTTGAAGTTCACGAATAGCAAAAGCAAATTTAAGTTTCGTGCTCAGAACCAACTACACCATGCTAAACGCATGGACATGGAGTAGTTTGCTTTTGGTCACATCACAGTCGCAGCTCTATTTATCGCCTAACCTTATTCATTAGGATATTGTCTGCCCGTATTGAATCTAAATCCTTTTGCTTTACAGAACACTGAAGGTCTAAAATGTATTACACATCAAAGATGCACGCGTGAAGCATGTACAGCCATGACATTTGCATGAGACTATATTCTTTTGCAGATGCCTCTACAAGCATAGTTGAAGTTAACTTTGTCAACACAGAAGCAAACAATTTTCATGATTCAATCTCATCCTGCAAAAGAATCTCATAAATATCTGTCCTCAGATTCAATTCCTTATCCCGCATTACTTCTTGGAGATCTGCCAGCTCTTTTGCAGTTAAAACTGAGTTCAGTTTCAGAAACCCATCAAGCCATAACTTTTTTGACCTAAGAAAATAATCAGGCAGAACAGCATTCAGTTGGTGGTAAAGACGCTAAATGCTTAACCTACTCAAATAAATAGGCAATATTTGTATTCTGAAATCCATCTTAGATCAAATACAGAAAACCAAAAGCATGGGCTATTAATTAGCGATCAATATCCTACATGTCTTGGGGAAACTTAAGGAGAAACAAAGTCAACAATAAAACTGAAGATAAGGACATAAGCATGCAGCAACACGATATCTCAAGACAAATGACATGATGGATGAAAAAAGATGCAGCATTATGCATTATATTCCGACTCAAAGATTTGACTGATCCTTGCTTGAATCAAATCAACATCATCTCATGCCAAAGATGACTGCACAGACATACTTAGCAAAATTAATTCCTAGATATTAAAAATTAACTAATATTCTTCACTCATCCATTCATGGCCATTTTTACAATCATTCCAACAAAGATATTACAAAGACAACTGTCCGTACTATTACCATGGATCATAACTATTAAAGATAGAACCTACAAGACCATTTGTGGTCAATATACGATATTATCACATAATATTGTGATAACCTGATAGTAATCAGATTATATTGATTAGATAGCATTATCTTAGGGATTAACATTACCTTAGGATTATTTCTGTTTCTGTATAGATTCTCTATTCTAGTTTTCGGTATCTCCTATTCATTTAAATATGTACTACATTCTCTAAGGAATAGATATAGAGCAAAACAATACGTGGTATCAGAGCCACGTGAAAGAGATAGAGAAACCGAAGAGTCAACCCCAGCAAGTCAAGAAATGGCTTTCAATCTTGAGGGATCCTCCATGGTAAATCCGAGCCAGACTGGAGGTCAGTTGTCGATGACCTCTAGTCTTGAAGGAGCTTCGGTTGTCATTGTCTCGAACAAACTAAATGGAATGAACTACCGAGAGTGCACTCAAGCTATGAAACTCGCCATTGGATGATGCGGGAAGCTGAATTTTATCGTTGGAGATGGAAACGTTCCCGACCCAACGAAATCGCAAGTTGCGCGGCAGTGGGAGGCAAACAACTTAATGGTCTCATCGTGGCTTATCAACGCCATGATACCGTTGATCAAACATACCTTCATGTTCTTGCCAACCGTTTGAGAGATCTGGGAAGGGGTGCGACAATCATACTCTGACGGAGAGGATGCATCGTGAATCTACGAGATAAAAACAAGGTTGTGGCAAATGAAGCAAGGTGATAAAAAAGTTACAACATATTGGGTATAAATGGTAGCATTATGGCAAGAACTTGACCTATTGGACGAAGAATGGAAGTGCAAGGAAGATGTTGTGATGTACAACCAAAAAATTGAGAAGGAAAGAGTCTTCAAATTTTTGGCTGGTCTCAACAAAAACGGGATGATGTCCGTGGCCAAATCCTAAGTAGAGTTCCCCTACCAACAGCTAAAGAAGTTTTTTCTCAAATTAGGAGGGAAGCAACAAGGATGAAAATTATGCTAAAAGAAGAGTTAAAAGAATAACAAAATTTGTCTCCAATTCCAACTAGTGAAGCGTCTGCATTGGTGTCCCGTGGTGAATCCAATAAGAAGGTCAGAAGAGGTGTGATCACTGCAAACAAAGTGATCACACCAAAGACACATGCTAGGACATCCATGGAAAGCCTCCAGATTGGAAACCACAAAAAGGAAAAAATCAAGTATCTGGTAAAGGGGAAACAGAAGAATCTGAAGATAGTCAAAAACAACAAACTGGTGAGCCGAATATTTCACTAGGGAAATTATTGGAAATACTAAAGAATCTCCAAAATGACAGCCACCAACAAAAGACAAGTGTAGTTGCCAATGCTACTATGAGAGGTAATATCATACAAGCTTTTTTATCTTCATGCACTAGGAAGAAATGGATGGATGGTTCTGGAGCATTAGATCATATGATAGATGACTATAACATGTTTCATTCATATTTTCCTTGTGTTGGCCATGAAAAGGTAAGGTAGCAAATGGTGATTCTTCTTCGGTTGCAGGAAAAGGAGATATCAAAGTAACAAATTCTATGAAATTAAACTCCGTTCTACATGTTCCAAGTCTAGACTGTAACCTCCCTTCAATTAGTAAATTGACAAAAGAAGCTAATTGTAGAGCTCTCATTTTTTCCCTACTCATTATGTTATACAGGACTTGTCATCGGGGAAGTTGATTGGTAGTGCTAAAGAGGTAGATGGAGTATACTACTTTGAAGATGAAGAAAGTCATTCTACTCCTTATAGCTTGGGTAATAGTGTGATTGTCCCTAAGAATGATGAACTATTAATATGGCATAAAAGGTTAGGTCATCCAAACTTCTAGTATATGTTATGATTGTTTCCAAATATTTCAATAAATAAAGATCTTTGTGTTCAATGTGATGATTGTGAATTTGCTAAGCATCAAAGAATTTCTTTTCCAAGGTCTGAATACAAACCCACAAAACTTTTTTCACTTATCCATAGTGATCTTTGGGGCCCATCTCGTGTCACTAATAGAACCAATTCAAAGTGGTTCATTACATTCATCGATGATAATACTCATTTGTGTTGGGTGTTTCTTTTGAAGGATAAAACTGAAGTCCCTACTGTGTTCATCAACTTTTATCAGATGATAAAAAATCAATTTCAAACAAGTATTCAAGTCCTCCATACTAATAATGGTATTGAATATTTTAATCAAAATGTTCATACATTCTTCCAAAAACATGGAATTGTCCACAAAAGTACTTGTGTCAATAGTCCTCAACAGAATGGGATTGCTGAGCGAAAAAATAGACACCTTCTTGAAGTTGCTAGGACCTTGATGTTCACTAGCAATGTTCCAAAATTCTTTTGCGGGGATGCTATCCTTATTGCAACCTACCTTATTAATCGAATGCCTAGTCGTGTCCTTTCTTTCAAAACACCTCTTCAAAAATTTCAGGAAATCCATAATACTACCCATCTTGAAACTAACCTTCCTTTAAAGGTTTTTGAGTGTACAGTCTTTAGTCACAGTTATTCACACAACAAACTTGATCCAAGAGCCAAAAAATGTGTGTTCTTGTGTTACTCTGCTACACAAAAAGGGCATAAATGCTATGATCCTATATCAAAAAGGTTGTTTATTAGTTGTGATGTCACTTTTTTTGAAACAGATTCCTTCTATCCCAAGTCTTCGATTTAGGCGGAGTGTTGGTGTGAGTTTGGTGATGAATCTCAACCTGATACTCCTTGTACATCTGTTCTTGAACCTATCCTTAACACCTATGTCCAAAGCATCTCCTACAAAGACAAATCCTGATATAGAAGTAGCCATGCTTGACAATACACTCAAAATGTACTCTCAGAAGAAGAAAACAAGTAGTACACTCCCTGCCCCTGAAGCTATACCAATCTCTGAACCAATGCAAGTTCCTACCGAAGAAGCTCAGAGTGGTAATACAAAGG
The DNA here is from genome assembly GCA_027478405.1 of Erythroxylum cassinoides. Classification (NCBI taxonomy): domain Eukaryota; kingdom Viridiplantae; phylum Streptophyta; class Magnoliopsida; order Malpighiales; family Erythroxylaceae; genus Erythroxylum; species Erythroxylum cassinoides. The sequence goes on from JANIPM010000006.1 coordinate 44,760,989, forward strand.
AACAATAAGACAATATAGATCTAGAGTTGCCAATTGCTTTACGGAAGAAATCTAGTTCATGTACCATGCACCTGATTGAGAGGTTTGTCTCTTATGATGCTCTATCTTCTCAATATAAAGCATTTATTGCTAATCTGGACAGAATTGACATTCCCAATAATATCCAAGAAGCTATTAAAGTTCTAGAATGTAGAGAAGCAGTTTTTGAAGAAATAAGAGCACTTGAAAAAAATGAAACCTGGGAAGAAGCTGCTCTGCCAAAAGGGAAGAAACCCGTGGGATGTAAGTGGATATTCACAGTCAAATATAAGGCTGATGATTCCATTGACAGGTATAAAGCAAGATTGGTAGCAAAGGGCTATACTCAGACCTATGGGATGGACTACAAGGAGACATTTTCACCTGTGGCCAAACTAAACGCTATCAAACTATTGCCTTCTGTAGCTGCTAACTTTGATTGGCCCCTTCAACAACTTGACATTAAAATGCCTTCTTGAATGGCAAACTAAAGGAAGAAGTATATATGAAACTTCCTCCAGGGTTTGATAAGGAAGGAGGGGGAAATAGAGTATGCAGACTAAGAAAATCACTATATGGGCTGAAACAATCATCACGAGCTTGGTTTGAAAGATTTGCCAAAGTCCTAAAAACAGAAGGATACGTACAAGCTTAGTCGGATCATACAATGTTCTTCAAAATTAGAGAGGGTAATAAGACAATTTTGATTATGTATGTAGATGATATTGTCACAACTGGTGATGATGCAGAGGAAATTACAAGACTCAAGTCAGCTTTGAGGAAAGAATTTGAAGTTAAAGACTTAGGAGAAATGAAGTATTTTCTAGGCACGGAAGTAGCGAGATCAAAGAAAGGGAATTACATCTCACAAAGGAAGTACATTCTTGATCTCTTAAAAGAGACTAGAATGTTAGGATGTAAACCAAGCACCACTCCCATTGGCAGTACAAAGTTTGAGGATGAAGAGCATAAACTAGTTAACCGTGAAAAATAACAGACACTAGTATGAAGACTAATTTATTTGTCTCATACTAGACCAGATATTGCTTTTGTCGTGAGTGTTATAAGTCGCTATATGCATACACCAAGGAGGAAGCATTTTGAGGCAGTTTATAAGATCTTACAATATCTAAAGGACACTACTGGGCAAGGATTATTATTCAAAAAGGGAGATCAAAGAAAAATTGAAATATATATTGATTCAAATTGGGCAAGTTCAGAAAAGGATAGACAATCAACCACTGGGTATCGTACTTTCGTGTGAGAAAATTTGGTCATGTGGCAAAGTAAGAAGCAAAAGGTGGTAGCCAAGAGTAGTGCATAAGCTGAACTAAGAGCAGTTGCAAAAGGGATTTGTGAAAGTCTCTGGTTAAAGAGAGTGCTACAGAATTGGGAATCAATTTCGAGTCACCTATAAAACATTACTGTGATAATAAGGCAACCCTAAGCATGGCACACAATCCAGTCCACCATGAGAGAACAAAGCATATTGAAGTTGATCGACATTTTCTCAAGGAGAAGATAGAAAATGGGACTATATGCATAATTTATGTCCCAACGAAGAAGCAGACAGCAGATGTGTTTACCAAAGGTCTTCAAAGACAAGTGTTTGAAGAATGTATCAGCAAGTTAGACATGATTGATATCTATGATCCAACTTGAGGGGGAGTTGGTCAAGATACATACTATCTCAATATTATAATCTAATTCTAATCAGATGCTATAGATTAGATAGCAATATCTTAGAGATAAACATTATCCTAGGATTATCTTCTATATCTGTATAGATTATCTGGCCTATTTTGTACTCATATTCATGTATATATGTACTACATTCTCTTAGTAATATAATATAGAGCAAATCAACTCTTATTCATATTGTTAGAGTATCTCACATTGACTAAACATGAAAATTTTAAAGGGTTTATAAGTGGTAAGGGTCAACTATTTAAATGACTAGTTCTAGTTATTTTGGCAATGGTTGACCCAAGCCTAATTCTTGTTAATGGGCTCTACACTCTACCCATATTAAAAATTTTAATATGGTATCATAGCAAGTTTGGTCCAGATTATTAATTTCCCAATTGTCCATTTGGATGTCCAATTCCAACGGCCTAGTCCAATTAAGACTGCATTTATTTCTAAGTGGCAACTGGATGTTCAATCCCAATTGCACTTGAGGGGGAGTGTGAAAGTATCCCACATTAACTAAACATGATAACGTTAAAGGTTTATAAGTGGTAAGAATCTACTATCCAAATGACTAGTTCTAGTCATTTTGACAATAGTTAACCCAAAATCAACTCTTTTTAATGGACTCTATACTTTACCCATATTAAAAATTCTGATAGATGGAATACAATAGAAGAAGAGAGAAAGGAAGATAGACAGACCAACCAACCTGTTCAAGCTTAATGCCGCATGATTCACGAGTAGCCTTCTCTAGATAATCTCTCGCAATATGCATTTTTTCATCAGTAATATAACCTGCAATAGTTACTACCTCCATTCTGTCTAATAGCGGGCCAGGTATCATGTCAATCACATTTGCTGTGCATACAAACAGAACCTACAGTTAAATGTTCAAAGGATGAAGTTAAGAGAGGGAGGAAAAAAAAGAATTTAAACCCCGAACAAAATAATTAAGATGTCTAGAAATCTCTATAGTATTCAACCTTTGATAGATCAATTGGAACATCCAAGTAGTGGTCCAGAAAATTTGCATTTTGCTCTGGATCAAGAAGCTCCAATAAAGCACTTGCAGGATCACCAGCATGTCCTCTTCCCAACTGACATTATAAGAAGCATAATAGCTAAACTTTAATGCAAAACAAAATCTTGCATAAGAGGGATAATAACAACAGAACCATCCTAATTTTAGACACAGTATCGAAAATTAAATAAATCATTCAGAAATAACATTCAAAAATACAACAAATGTTTTCCACTTTCTTAGTAAAATAAATTGAACAAAAATAGTTACGGAAGAAAATTTTTATAGGATGGAAATTTAAAAATGTTATGTGCCCGTGTTTGGGATCGAATCCGAGGACAATTCTCAGGAAAGTTAATCTCTTTCCCTTTAGTTAAGTTGGTTCCCTTCCTTGCATAACCTATTTTTGGTGATGAAAAAACTAGCAACACTTGTCAAAGACAAGGCCCGCTGAGGTTGGGCTAAATTGCCCTACTCCTATTAGCTAATTTTTATTATAACTTCTTCCTTTCTTTATTGCATAACATAATAGCCTTATATAGGCAAAGAAACACAAAAGTTCCACCTAAACTAGGACCCCTAGAAAGACTCTTATTCAAGCTGTTTTAGAACTCTTAGAACGACTCCTATATTAACATACCATTCAAGTTGTTTTTATTAACATAACTATAACAAAAACAAGGCAGAAATAATAGACACAAAAACTAGGCAAAAATAATAAACTCCTATTAAAATTAAAATACTCCTCTAATAGACTCGTAATAAAACCCTCTTCTAATGGAATCCTAACAAAACACTCCTCTTTGCAAGTAGTTGTTATCTGCCTCGTAGGTTCTTCCCACAATGCATCCATATCATATCACTCCCCTCTTCAACATCGAGCTTGCCCTAAGCTCGAACTCAGGTTATGCCAATAATGGTATGCAAAGATATCTCAGGTCATCTCTCCATTGGTTCCTCCTCTTCTTACTCAAAATTTGCCACCTTAATCCAAAATAGTCGCTTACATTTGTGCCCCACCGATTAAGTCTCATCACAATTGTAGCACAACCCCTTCTCTCTTCTTTTAGCCATTTCCACCGTGGTTAAGCACCTTCCCATCGGGGGGCGGAGTACTTGCTATACTAGAGGTTGTTGTTTTAGCCCCCGAGTTTACCTTACTTCCTAAAGGTGTGGCTGCACTTGTGCTGGTGTTGTTGCTACTACTATCTAGTTGCGAAGATGGCCATAGGGTGGTGTTTCAGCTGCCTCTTACCCCTTGGGTGTATTGCATCTACATAGGTTGCAATTTTCTTTCATATGCTCTTGCTAAGTTCATTGCAGCTCCAAGATTAAGAGGATATTGCATCTCCGCCTCGATTTGCACCCCTTCTAACAACCCAGCCGTGAATAGATTTACTTGTAGGTCTCATGAAAGCCCTATGGTTCGAGCCTACAGTGTTTGGAATTGGCGTTGATATTCTTCTACGCTCCCCATCTATTTGAGGTTCACTAATTCTCCCACTGGGTTGTTACCAAGGTGAGGGTCGAATCTCATATTGCAATGGCTTTTGAAAGAGTACCAATGCAATGCTGGTTCTTCTTGTTCAAGTTAAAAGAACCACACTTGGGCCTTCCCCATTAAATGAAAGGCAGCCAATCTTACCTTCTCCTCCTCCGTTGTTTGTTGGCTTAGGAAAAATTGTTCACACCTGTGAAGCCAAACCAACGGATCCATTGAGCCATCGTATGTTGGAAATTCCATCTTAGTATATTTAGGCACCATTCTTGCCTTGTTGCCCCCATCGGTCCTCTCCTCCCGTGGTGGTGGTGATGGTGATGGTGCCTAATACTTGCTCAATTTTGCACCTTCCAACCTTGCAAGCATGCGAATAATCTCTGCATATTGAGCCTTCAATTCTTGTTGCCCCATCTCTAATGCCCGTATCTTGTGATCCATCTGAAAATCTACCGAAGATTGCTCTACAACTGAATAGCCTGCTTCATCCACGAACTCCTGCTCTGATACCAAACTGTTATGTGCCCATGCTTGGGATCAAGTTCAAGGACGATTCTCAAGAAAGTTAATCTCTTTCCCCCGATTTACGTTGGTTCCCTTTCTTGCAGAACCTATTTTTGGTGATGAAAAACTAGCAGCACTTGTCAAAGACAAGGTCTGCCGAGATTGCGCTAAATTACTCTACTCCTAATTAGATAACTTTTATGATAACTTCTTCCTTTCTTTATCGCATAACATAATAGCCTTATATAGGCAAAGAAGCACAAAAGTTCCACCTAAATAGGACCTAGACTCCTATTCAAGTTGTTTTAGGACTTTTAGAAAGACTCCTATTCAAGTTGTTTTTATTAACATAACTATAACATAAACTAATGCAGAAATAATAGACTCCTATTAAAATTAAAAAAACTCCTCTAATAGACTCCTAATAAAACACTCCTCTAATAGAATCCTAATAAACCACTCCTCTTTGCAAGTAGTTATTATCTACCTTGTAGGTTCTTCCCACAATGCATCCATATCATCACTCCCCTCTTCGACGTCGAGCTTGCCCTCAAGCTCAAACTCAGGTTATGCCAGTGATGGTATGCAAAAATATCTCAAGTTCTCTCTCCACCGGTTCCTCCCCTTCTTCCTCAAAATTTTCCACCTCAATCCAAAATGGTCGCTTACATTTGTGCCCCACCGAAAAAGTCTCATCACAATTTTAGCACAACCCCTTCTCTCTTCTTTTAGCCAAACCCCTTCTCTCTTCTTTTAGCCATTTCCGCTATGATTAAGCACCTTCCCATCGAGGGCGACGTACTTGCTATATTGGAGGTTGTTGTTTTAGCCCCCGAGTTTACCTTACTTCTTCCTAAAGGTGTGGCTGCACTCGCTATGGTGTTGTTACTAATACTGTCCAGCTACAAAGATGGCCATAGGGTGGCGTTTCGGCTGCCTCTTACCCCTTGGGTGTATTGCATCTGCATACATTGCAATTTTCTTTCACACGCTCTTGCTAAGTTCATTACAGCTCCAAGATAGAGGATATTGCATCTCCACCTCAATTAGTAACCCTTCTACCAACCCAGCTGTGAATAGATTTACTTGTAGGTCTCGTGAAAGCCCTATGGTTCGAGCTTGCAATGCTTGGAATTGGCGTTGATATTCTTCTACGCTCTCTATTTGTTTCAGGTTCGCCAATTCTCCTACAAGGTTGTTACTAAGGTGAGGGCCGAATCTCATAGGGCAAAGGGTTTTGAAAGAATACCAATGCAACCCTAGTTCTTCTTGTTCAAGTTGAAAGAACCACAATTGGGCCTCCCCCATTAAATGAAAGGCAGCCAATCTTACCTTCTCCTCCGTTGTTTGTTGGCTTAGGAAAAGCTGTTCACACCTGTGAAGCCAAGCCAACGGATCCATCAAGCCATCATATGTTGGAAATTCCATCTTATTATATTTAGGCACCATTCTTGCCCCGCTACCCCCATCGATCCTCTACTCCTGTGGTGGTGGTGATGGTGCCTGATACTCGCTCAATTTTGCACATTCCAACCCTGCAAGCATGTAGATAATGTCTGCATATTGAGCCTTCAATTCTTACTGCCCCATCTCTAATGCCCGTATCTTGTGATCCATCTGAAAATCTACTGAAGATTGCTCTGCAACTGAATGGCCTACTTCGTCCACGAACTCCTGCTCTGATACCAAACTATTATGTGCCCGTGCTTGGGATCAAGTTCAAGGATGATTCTCAAGAAAATTAATCTCTTTCCCCCTATTTACGTTGGTTCCCTTTCTAGCAGAACCTATTTTTGGTACTGAAAAACTAGTAGCACTTGTCAAAAACAAGGTCTGCCAAGATTGCACTAAATTACTCTACTCCTAATTAGATAACTTTTATGATAACTTCTTCCTTTCTTTATCGCATAATTTAATAGCCTTATATAGGCAAAGAAGCAGAAAAGTTCCACCTAAACTAGGACACCTAGAAAGAGTCCTATTCAAGTTTTTTTAGGACTCTTAGAAAGACTCACATTCAAGTTGTTTTTATTAACATAACTATAACAGAAACTAGTGTAGAAATAATAGACTTCTATTAAAAGTAAAATACTCCTCTAATAGACTCCTAATAAAACACTCCTCTAATAGAATCCTAATAAAACACTCCTCTTTGCAAGTAGTTGTTATATGCCTCGTAGGTTCTTCCCACAATGCATCCATTTCAAAAAGCCATAAAATCTTACAAAAACCAAATTTTCCAACAAGTACCTTGTCAATCTCATCAATAAGAACAAGAGGGTTTGCAGTTCCCACATTTTTCAGGCACTGGACCATCTTCCCTGGCATTGCACCAATATAGGTTCGACGATGCCCCTAAATTTGACTTAATTAAGTCAGGAAACGCATGAATGATATTTCATATGGCTAGTTAATTCATTTTAACCCAAGAAATGCCTCATTTACCTTAATTTCAGCAACATCAGATAACCCTCCTACAGAAAACCGGAAAAACTTCCGATTCAAAGCGCGTGCAATTGACCGACCTATGCTAGTTTTGCCAACTCCAGGTGGACCAGAAAGACAAATGATTTTTCCTACAATGTATTTGAGGAAATAAAGAACTTTTATTTTGTATTGGTTTTAATTGGCAGAGATGCTGATACGAGCGTAGTTAAGTTGATATATGAAAAGGAAAAACGAAAATAACCAATGTCTTTTATCTTCAAAACATCCAACCAACCTTGTGAGATTCCTCTAAGTTTTCCAACAGCAATAAATTCCAATATCCTTTCCTTAACATCAGTCAATCCATAATGGTCTTCATCCAAAATATTTTCAGCTCGAACTACATCAAAATTTTCATCACTGCAGTTGAATTAAAAATAAAAGCTAAATGAAAAAATTTACACCACTAGTAATCCCAATATCAGTTATCTCAAAAATTAGCATACGAAAAACTATTTTCAGATACTGCTAGCAACTTTACCAATTCGATAATGCTAAAATTACGGCAACATAATTGATGAAGGACAAGTCCTATGATCAGAAATTCAAGGGAAATGATGGAGCTTCATGTAACAAGGAAGAATAAGAGTAGATCGAGAACAGCATACTGGGAATAAAATAACATAACAAAAGAAGAATAAAAGAAGAAACAAGAGCTTATGGAACATGGGGGAAAAAAAAGGAACAGGTATCTAAAACTAGCTTTAAATTACTCTTAGAGAAGTTTAGCAATGAACAAGCAGAATAAGAAACAAACCTGTAATCTCCCCAAGGCAAAGCAGTCAACCAATCCAGATAGTTACGAGTCACATTAAATTCACTTGAACTGGCCTCTAAAAGCTGCAATTTTGTAAGCTCTTCTTCTATAACCTGCGAAACCTGAGCTGGAATTTTCTCCTTCCTTGGTTCAATCCTTTCCCGAAACTTTACTGCATCAAAGAACAGGAAAAATAGGAAATCCCACACTACAAATATAGAATTTTAATGATTTCTTTTGTCCATATCAAGGCAGGAGCAAGAAATCAAACATGAGAATGTGGCAATTTACAACAGCAAGATTAAGGAAATTAAATAAGCAACAATCATCTTTTTTATCTCATAATCTAATTGCTAAATCCTCTTTCCGCACACTGAAATAACCATCTCATACATATACTTTCAATCATACAATACGACTAAAGATATCTTTTATGTGATCAACCAATGAAATTATGGGGATAGTTTTAGACTCAATTATTTGAAAGGCCGTCTTGTGTTAAAATTGTTGAGCATCATATCTGACATATATGCTAACATGGTTAGCATATTCTTCAAATCCAATATGCTGGAACTGCACATTTTTACCATCTTCTACAAAGTGTCACCATAGCAAACATTTGTTTGCCATTAAACAGAAAACAACAACCATATGACTTTAAGACAAGCAAATTAAAGTAGAACTAACCAGAAAGAGCTGTCTTGTCATCTGTCTCCAGCCCTAGCTCCTGAATAACATATGTTTAACCTTAAGTTGTTACAAATGTAAACTATACTTGTAGCTAGAGGACATTTCATTTCTGATTTAAATTTAGTGGTAAAATAAGACCTAAATATCAAATAAGAACAAGATTAAAGAGGAAAGATAAAAGAGGACCAAGTACCTTCTTTATGGCCTTAAGCTGTTCATTCAATAAATAGCGACGTTGCTCTCCACTTATCTTTTCTTCAATTGCTTTTGCAATTGATTCCTAATTGAAAGAGCCAACAGTTAAAATATAAGATTTGAAACATCGACAATGCTCATTTTTCTAATAAAAGCAACAAGGATACCTGAATCTTGCTAATTTCCATTTCTTTTTTCACCAACTCCAATGTGAGTTGCAAACGTTTATACACCTGAGTAATCAATATTGTATACCAAACAAGATACCATGAGGGCTGATCTTTAACCAGATAAAAGAATCAAATTAAGAACAGCTTAAAGCGTGCCAAAGATACACTAAGGTCTTCAAATGTAAATAAAGCTATTGTGACCTACATCTAGCTCTTCAAGAACTTTCTGGCATTGCAGTTTGTTTGCACCAGATATTGCTGCCCCAAAATCTGCTAACCGCGGAAAATTGAAGTCTCCAATATGCTGCAGATATTGAAAGAGGGAATCCATAGCAATCAATCTTACATAACTCAATGATTTTTACAGTCAAATTATTTACATAGGAGATGTTTACCACAAAATCTTGTTTCTAGCAAGCCCATTTCACAAATTAATGACATTAAAACATTTAAGTAAGAATTTTTCTGACTTCAGTTTAAGTCCAAGTTCAACAAGAAGAGATCACTCTGGTCCTTCCCTTCTAAATTTTTCCACTTTGGCCTTTGTCTCGGCTAAAAATTAAATTATCAAAAGATACACTTTTTGGCAATATAGAACCAATATTTAGAAAGCAGCTCGAGTTGCCTTTGATGATAAGGGTGGCTAATTTTACCCATAAACTAGCAAACAGAATTAATTCATTAAACCAACAACCATTATTATCCAATTATGAATGCACAAGGAACCAAATTAGATGTGATAAAAAACTCTACAAGAGATTTACTGATTGTAGGCCAGAAAATACTAGAAATGATCAAAAACTTGAAGGAAAACAAACCTGAGTATATGTCTGGACATGATCCCTCCAGAGGGAATTTGTTTTCAGAACATCTCTTAGTGTTGCTATGACCTCAAAAGATGTAGCTTTAATGACATCATCATCCTTATTATATGGTTTATCCTGCAGAAAGAGAAAAGCAAGCAACAGATAGTGACCCTTAAATACCACATGAAGAGTCAAAATTTCAAAAACAGATATAAATTATATGCACCTTCAAATGATCAACTTTGACAGTAAGTGGATCCTCATTGACCTATAGAAAACCAGCATTTCATCTTAGCTTCAAGAGTTCTGCATATATTTGCAGCATCAGAAGATTAAACAGAATTGAAATTTAGCATCCATACTCACCATCTCTGTTATTCTAAGCCGTCTGTGGCCAATAAGGACAACCTGTTCTCCTTGGATAGAAGTAATCTGGTTTATAACATTATTAATGAAACGTTGTTAAGATATCTAGACCTTTTCTTGATACAAAAAAATTAAAAGTGATGAATTGAATAAGATAAAAAGGCTGAAGAAAAAATTATATACCTGAGCAAGAGTTCCAACTTCATGTAGCCGATTAAACAACTCTTTTCCCTTAAATTCATATATATTTTTCTCTAAATCAGAGCCAGATACAACACTGGGATCAATCCCTGGTTCATCTTTAAGAAGAAAAGCACCAGCATATGGGGCTTGCCTTTTTTGGCTTTCTTGCAAAGCTGCCAATAATTTTGGATCCTATGTTGAAAAGCAAACACCAATGTAAAGTTTGATTCAACATAAGAAACCAACAACATAAAACAAGATTATTCAGAGATATGACTAAGGTTAGAACTGAGAGTTTGATAAACTATGCACCTTAGTGAGCATATTGTACATTTTATTACAATAATGGCATCTGATATACGTAAATTACAGCACAAAAAAGTTATTAAACCCAATATCTAGAGCATAGCATACAACTGATCAACAGAAAAAGGTTGACAGCATTTCAAAGTAAATAAAAAGCAAAAACATGTAATACCTTCACATGAATTGGCATGTAGAATCCAGGAAATAGAGGCCTATGTGGCAATGGTAGTGCCATTACCTGCAACAGAACATAGTAAACTGTTAATTCCTCGTAAATGATGAATCTACACCATCCTCAAAATTGAGCACATTACAAGATCGATAGCAAAAGGTGGAGTTGAGAAAAGAATACCCTTAGCACTCATAAAGCTGGCCACTATACATACCCTTCTATCATTAATTTCACACAGACTCCATACTAAAGTACAAGAATTGTACAGGATGCCTTCCCATTTCTATTGAACCTCAAGAAGTAAACCACTAAAGAAACCATCTTTTGGTATCAAACTGCAAGTTTGCCAAGACTGGTTCTAGGAGAAGCCAATTGCCAACCATAGCCGATTCCATGACGTTCACATTGAGGAAGCTAAAGAAAAGTTTAAAGGAACAAACGTTGAGGAATACATGTGGGGGTTGAAAATGACGAGAGTCTAAGAACATGTCAACAAACCGAACAAGAAAAGACTGTGTTCTCAGTCTTTTTTTTTAATCTCTCATTTACTTATAACCGTATTATAATTAAAAGAACCAATCATTACCAGACAGAAGCAGAAAGCAAGGGCAGTAAGATAAGAAATAGAAGAGAAGCTTGTTGGTCCAATTCATCCCGAACCCAAAATTTACAAGAAAAGAACAAACTTAGATGAATAAATGTGCAAATTGAAAATGATAAAATTCCGGAATGCAAAATCTTTGAATGCACTCACTGTTAGATAATCCTCGGGTCTAGGGTTTGTAGGAACGATTGCTGATCGACTACTGGTGTCTGCATTATCTGCCTCCGGCTCGCCGCTCTTTCCCTCGGCCTCCGCCACCTCGCCGGCTCCATCATTTGAAGAGTCGGAGCAAAAGAAGGCCTTTTGATAAAAACATGCCTCCCTGGGATTCTTCCGAGTCGATCCAGTGATCGAGCTCAGCGCTTGAAACAACAAAGTCGTGGATGACTCGGTGGAGATTCGAAGGCACGGAGAGGCCACGTGACTGTAGAGCTGGCGCGAAGCAGAGGAAGAGAGCAGCTTCAACATTTTATTGGACAGTGGATGTTGAGAGGATGAAGAAAGAAATCGGGAATTGGAATGTTGAAGAGGAGGGTGGTCTAGTGTTGAAACGCCATGAAAAGTGGAGCTGGGTGTGAGGGAAGATATTCCGGGGAGTTGGGTGTTTAAAATAAAGCCCTTCATAAACCCTATCGAGCTTCCTCCCCATTTTTATATTTTAAGAAAAAAACGACGGTCACAAAATTGGAATTAGTAGTTACATGTTTTGGTTTTTTTCTCGTGAGGTATTATTTTAGGAGGGTCTTAATTATGAGAAGATATTTTTAAGTTATTTATTTTCAGACTAATCCTCACTCGAATTAGATAGATCCTTTACGAGAGGTAAAGATCTGACTGTAAATTTTAAACAACTGTATACATAAAAACGATTTGAACCTCTAACTTTACTTAAACTAAGAAAGCACTTTGTCAACTTACCTTACGACTGAGGTTGTTAAATGTTTTTTCTTTTATTTGAATCATGGATCTAGTTGCGCTATAGGAAACCAAAAAAGGTTAATTATGTCAGTTCACACTAAGAGCACGTCCATTCTGGAAAGATGTGGAAAAGAGCGGGAAGAACTACGCTGATAATAGCAAAGGAGTTACTACACTGAGCCAGTTTCGTCGGAGAGGATTTTTCTGTCAAAGGGGTGTGCCCAAGATGAAGCTCAATGACTTTTTTTTATGGAACTACTCAAATGGAGCTACAATAGTGCAAAACTAAAATTGTCTGATATTTGCTATCCAGCTGAAGAAGAAGGGGGCCTCCAATCAAACACTTTTAGTGTGGATTCTTGAAGGCCTAAACTCATTATGGCTTACATTGATTCCCTCTTATTTTCTCAAAGGTAAAAGTATAGGGGAAATCTGTAAAAAAGCATCACACTCTTTCTTCTTGAACAACTTCTTGAGACAAGTTGTTGAAGCAGATATGTCGTGTGCTATCGGTAATGGCAAATTCATTATCTTGTGGTTTGATCACTAGTTGAGAAGAGGAGCACGCATAAACTCCTTAACGAAGTAAGGCATTCTATTCTAACGCTACGAATACTGTATTAAATTTGGTACTGAATTGAGTTTTGATATAGTATTGTATTGATACCGATTAATACTGAATACGTTTCAGGTAATTTTTTTACATTTATAAAATAGTCCCTAAATTTTTTTAAAATTACAAAATAGTTTATTATCATATTGTATAGTTGTATTATATACTTTTAACTCTGTCTCTATAAATCATAATAATAAATAATAATTTTTATTTTATTTTAACTTATAAAATTAATTTAATAATTATTATTAAATATATTTAAATTT
>JANIPM010000006.1:44868733-44883638 GCA_027478405.1 Erythroxylum cassinoides
CGAAGCATACTCAATGAACATTTTTCAATTTCATTTTTCAACTTTTAACTTCCAACATTTCTCCTATAACTCATCTTGTATCTAAACCATCTTTTCTATTTCATTTAAAGTTCAAGAGTTCCCCTTTTTCTACACATAAATAATCGCCAACAATTTCTCATTTAATAAAAAGGTTCGGGGTCCAACAGCTTGTTCATATAATAGTCATACTATTTGAGTTTAACTTTAGAGCCTATTTTCCTACTTCTCCTCCCAGATTTTCTCCTCATAACACTTTGAAATAACATATCTTTGTTCATATCACTCCCTGGAATGGTGTCTTGCATGCAATCCATAGGAGTTACATTTATACTTTTCACATTTTGCTCCAAGTGTACTCATGGGTTTACCACATTACTTGCAGAAACTTCCTCCATATTGCTTTTAGAAGGAATAACATTCTTATTAAGAGCATGTTTAAGAGTACCATCCATTAGAATAAAAGGGAAAGAATTTGCATTTGTATCTCCACTCAAAATTTTAAGATTTATCAACATTATCCTCAGTTCCTTCGAATCCCATAAGCTTATTTTAATCTTCCTTAGTAAAATTCTTACCCTTAGGTCTCCATATCTTCTCTTGAGCTTTGAGAGGGAGTTTCTATTGGTAAGAAATCATGACATTTTATTCAAATAGATTTCTTTCTACTTCCAGCTTTATTATAGATATCACATTAGGCAAATCATTTGAGAGATCAACACTCATATAAATACAAGCATAGCTAATTCCTTTTCTTGTAACATTATTTTCATCCATACATAGAAGCTTCCCAATAAAGCTTACCAATAATTTTAGACATTGAGTAGTCCAATACTCTAACAGGACATTATGAAAATTGATCCATAAAGGAATGTTATGAACTTTGATACTATCCAAGTTTATTTTAATCTACTTGGATTAAGGAAACAAAGGATGTTGAGAAACAAGTGTGGGACCCTCTTCATTAACTTTGAGTGCTACTACTTATAAGGAAAAGGAGAAGAGAATAAGGTTGTCCTTAGAAAAGAGCGCCTCAGTAAGCCCCCCTACTTTTTAACTAATTTTGCGCCCATATTTGAATGACAAGAAAAATGTGACCTATGGTCTATGAAGAAGCCAACCAAACAAATAATTTATTCCCCTTTACTACTACTGAGCTTAGACCTTTAATTACTGCTTCTTTACAATCTTCCATTCCTATAAAATAGTTATTGAAGCAAAAAGGGAAGTCTCTCTTAAGAGAAGAGAGGATGTTTAATGTCAAGATAGGGGAATGGTTAGATAGTAAGGGATTATTAAAGCTGGCCTTTTTTAGAGAGAAAGACATCAACCTGAGATCATTAACTAGAGCTCTATCTAGTTTTTTTCCTCAAATTCCATTCACTTTGTTTCTTGTTACTTCAAGTAAAATAATTCCCATTATACCTAGAAGAGTGACTTAGATGTGACTCACTGTCTCTAAAGTCTTCATTATAGCTTCTCATACTTACACTTCCCTCAACTTTAAACGGGTTAATAGGACTGTTAAAGTAACTAATTACTATCCAAAGATCTCTTATAGAAACTCCACGTGATATTTAGTGGATATGTCACATCAACTTAAAAGTAACAAATACATTATTTTGATTTAAGTTATACAAGTTTTAAAATTAGTTAATTAAAATTTTAAAAGATTAGACACTAAATTAAAAATTTTAAAATATTAGAAACTTTTAAATATATTATTTTAAACATTTTAAAGGAAAATTTGAAATATATGAATAACTTCTCCAAAAAGAACTTTAAACAATATTGAAAATGCTACTTTTTTACCCTAAAAATTAATATCAAGGTACTTTAGTTCTACAACTTACAAATTTGATTTAGTTTTAATTGTTTCAAAAAATTTTATATATAAAATTAGATTCATTTATATTATTTATAAAAGGGTTAAAAAAAGAAGGATGATAAGTAAAAAAATAAAGACGTAATTCTAGTTCTTAAGTAAAATACTAACCAATGTTTTAAAAATTAGACTAGACATCGAATCAGTTAAAGGAAAGATTTAAGGTTTAAAGGTTCAACCGAAAGAAGTAAAAAGTATAGAAATAAGTAAAAATAAAATATTATATTGAAATAACAAAAATACACCAATGTCTATTATTGTATAATGAACTAATGATGAATCAAATCTAATAATTCAAACTAAATATGAATCCAATAGAAAATTCAAAATAACAATAAAAATCAAATTTGTATTTGTGAAGGAAGTTGTGTCTCATCATCTTCAAAGTTTCAAATTTTCCAACGTTATTTAAAGACCCATAAACCACACTTTCATTTAAATTATCATCATTAATTTCTTCTATTGCATACAAATAAATTTATGAATTAGTTATATATGAAATTATTATCAACTATAAAATTTCAATACATTATACTTTTAAGTTAAATATGATCAAAATAAGATATGAGAGCATTAGTAGATGTTCTTAATTCGTTTATTATGGTAAATGCATTTTCTTCATAAATCACCTTTTCAAGTTCATTATAATCAAAATTAGGTGATGGTTTTTCTTCTTCGATCCAAAAATCAATTTAGAGAAATTATAAAATCAATAATAATTTTATAAGTGTACTTGGCATTGTTGTTGTATAAAATCAATAATAAAAATAAAAATAATGAAAATAGAAATAAATCAATAAATTACCTATTCTTAATTATCAAAATATAAGCAACTAAGCAAGTAATTGAATCTTTGATGTTCCAAACTATTTGTTTTCTTTATACGAATTCACAACCTAATGTAAAAGTTGTTTGATTAAGTAATTTAATTGTAAAATTTTTCAATGTTGGAGCCCTTACATCGAATAATCTCCACCACTCATCTGTATTTTAAATTAATAGTTATGAGAAATAAAATATATATTATTAATAAGTAAATGATGAACTAAAAGTATAAAAGGATACTAAGTGCATTTTTTCATCATAAGTTCTCTCTTTGTTAATGATTTAACAAAACACCTTAAACCTTCACGATAAAATTTAATTTCATTTTTCCTCTATGATTGCTCTTCAATAAAAAAAACTTTTTCTATTTTAATCACATTAAAGGAACTGCCTATAATATCATTTGTACTTTTGTCTCCATTGTATTGAGAAAATAAACTACTAAGTGGATCTTTCGAGTAAAATGCTTATCATATCGTTGGTCAAGAATATCTATATAAGGCTTGTACAATTTCTCCTTCCCTTTAAAAAGACTCATAATTATTTTATGAGCTTTATATATACCATCATATATATACCCTAAAGATGGCTTCTCTAGGTATCCCAAAATTTATTATCTAGAATAATAGCATAAACTTTTTTTCTTTCACACTCTTTGATAACTTATGACTTGAAAAACATTTAAATTTTGGACACTTTCCAAAGTAATAAATGTAATTGCAAACTTAGTAGCAGTAGGACGCATGATCTCATCCCAATTCTCTTGCTTTCTTAACCAATAAAAAAATGATTATACAAAAAAATTATGATCTTAGATAAACAGGAAGCAAGACTAGAAATATGTCCATACTACCAATATCTTTAAAAATAAAATTTATACAATGAGCATCGCATGGAGATGAATAAATATATCCATACTTTGATTATAACAATTATCCAATTGATACATAATTAATTGTATTATCTATAACAAAATGCATAAAATTCTTTGGTCTAACCCATTTGATAATTTCATAA
This sequence comes from Erythroxylum cassinoides, assembly GCA_027478405.1. NCBI lineage: Eukaryota > Viridiplantae > Streptophyta > Magnoliopsida > Malpighiales > Erythroxylaceae > Erythroxylum > Erythroxylum cassinoides. Next base: position 44,872,479 of record JANIPM010000006.1, read on the forward strand.
AATAATTCAAATAAAACATAAGCACTTTTTACCATATTAGAAGCATTAACAAAATTGACAAAAGTTTTTCTAATATTAAAATAAACTAAGAAATTAATCAAGGTTCTTTGCCTTTAATCAGTCTGCCTATCTACCATAATAATACATCCTGTTAATTCCCAATACTTTTAGGTATCCACAATCAACTAACAATCCTTTTTAAATCTTGAAACAAAGTAACATGAAACTTATAATAAGAAGATACCTTAAATCTTAGACCTATCTTTGTTGTAGCATCTATTATTACTTCTTGAGAATATGGTGAACTTAAAGCATTTAAAGGAATACATGAATAATAGAACCATCTAAAAAAACATTCTTATCAACTAAAACAATTCTAAAACTAGATTGACAACTAATAGTAGTTCTTGGAGGAAAATACGAATCTATGTCAATAATAGCTTTCCTTTATCTAATACTTGTGGTGCTTCATCATCTCCAAAAGATATATTATGAGCCTGTTTAGTTTCCTTTTTCTTTTTACTTATTGCTGCAAATAATTTTTGGCCATCTCACGTACATCAAATGATACTCTTTTACAAGAAGCAATATTACTCCTAACACTAATAAGGTGTTCTTTCATTCTATAAATTCCTCCCCCTTCAAATATTCTACTGAAAAACATACAATTATATAGGATATTCCTATCAGATGGTTAAGAAGGAGAAAAGTAATTTCATGTTAGATTAAACTTACCAAGAGTAGAGGATGCTAAGTTCATCGAATCTTTTTATGATGATTCCATATTCTCCATTATAATTTTAACCTAGAAATATAAGGAAATTTTTTTGTTAGTTTTTACAAAAATAAGTCACAAAAATAACTAAAACGAAAATAAGTCACAAAATAATGAACCAAAGAAGAATGATAACATGAAAAGATTAAAAATAAAAAATAAAAGTCTGAAAATGAAAATACCTCTTAAATTTGTCTTCTTGATTCTTACATATTTTAAGTCTATTTAATAATATGATATTTGACTTCAATCACCACAACCAGCAAAAGAAATAACAATAAAAAATAGAGTTATGATCTTGACATAAGGAAACCAAGTATATGTGGAAGAAAATCATAAAAGAGGTTGAAAAAGAATTGAAAACATTAAAGAAAATCAATTCAAATAGGAAACATAAATTGAAAATTTTTCCAAGCTCGAATAAATAAAAAGAGTCATTAAAAAAGTTGAAATATGTTTAAACATACTTCTTTGAAGCTTAAAAATTACTTCTTAATACTCTCTTAATTATCCTAAACAGAATTACTTATCTGTACAAAATTATTAATTAATAACTTTTTCAATGTCCTTCTTTAAAGTTTAAGCATCATTTTTTTAACATACTCTTAAATTATCCTAAACAAAATTACTTATTTAGACTAAATTACTAATTAATAACTTTTTCAATGTCCTTCTTTAAACATATTTCTTTAAAGTTTAAACATAACTTTTCAACATACTCTTAAATTATCATAAATGAAAGTACTTATCTATACTAAATTACTAATTAATAATTTTTCTAGTGTCCTTTTTTAAACATACTTCTTTAAAGGTTAATCATCACTCTTTAACATACTCTTAAATTATCCTAGACAAAATTACTTATCTATACTAAATTACAAATTAATAACTCTTTTAATGTCCTTCTTTAAATATACTTCTATGAAGTTTAAATATCACTTATTAACATATTCTTAGATTATCCAAAACAAAATTTCTTATCTATACTAAATTACTAATTAATAACTTTTTTAGTATCCTTTAAATATAATTCTTTAAAGCCTAAATAGCACACTTTAATTATCTTAAACAAAATTACTTATTTGTGCTAAGTTACTAATTAATAACTTTTTAATGTCCTTCTTTAAATATAATTTGTTAAATTTTAAACATCACTCATTAACATACTCTTAAAATATCCTAAATAAAACTACTTATCTATACTTAATTACTAATTAATAACTTTTTTAGTGTCCTTTAAGTATACTTCTTTAAAGTTTAAAAATCTCTCTTTAACATACTTTTAAATTATCCTAAACACAATTATGTATCGGTATTAAATTACTAATTAATATCTTTTTAAGTGTCCTTTAAATATACTCCTTAAAAGTTTAGACATCACTCCTTCACACATTCTTAAATATCCAAAAAATACTTATATATACTAAATTCCTAATTAATAACTTTTTAAATGTCCTTTAAATATGCTTCTTTAAAGTTTAAACATTACTCTTTAACAAACTTTTAAATTATCTTAAACAAAATTTATCTATACTAAATTATAATTTAATAACTTTTTAGTGTCTTTCTTTAAATATATTTCTTTAAAATTTAAATAAGTTTCTGTTTTGTTTTGATCAACAAATAATAATATTCTTATGTCATAAAATAATTAAAAATTATATCTTCTTATTTTTAAGTTTTATTATTTATTTCAAATATGATCTCAAGGAAATAAATGCTATTTACTTGTTTGTTTACATAATGAATGCAATAGGAAAATTATTAATCATAAGAAATAGTAAAATACCATAAAGAATCCAAAGGGATAAGAACTAACAAAGTTGAAAAGAAAAACAAAGCGTGTTTTTAAACTTTTTTGTTTTTATAAATTAGGCCGGTTTGTGCTTAATCTAATTGAACTGGCCAATCTATTTCGACTTTAAAGTCAATGATCATACTAGTTCACTTCAAATCTCCACCCTTCAATGTCCCTCCTACTCCCACAATAACTCTAAATCCAATCCAATAAGTAGCAGACCGTTTAGGTCCAACTACAAATCTTTTATCATTCAAATTTTCAATAAATTGAATAGGAAGGTCAGATTGAGGGAATATTTCTTTTGATGATGGCCAAAGAATTCTCATGCTTCTCTTCTTGATGAAAAATAAAACAAAATTCCTCATTTCCTTGCTTTCTTTTCTAAATTAAAAAAGTATATATCCTCCTCAATATTAATTATAATTATAATTTTTTTTTATTAATTTTCCCCTTATCTAAATCATTTCTTTTTCTTCGGATCAAGTCATCTCTCTCTTCTAATCCTAAATCCTTAAAATCATAACTGACTGTTTGAAAGTAATATCCAACCTCCTCAAACATTTCATTGTTTCACCCTCTTCCGTCGGTCATTTTGCCTCAATAGTCGAGCTATCTCATTTCTCTTTCAATCTCCACCCTCTATTTCCTGAGTCTTATATGCATAAGATCGTACCCTTATGATTTGCACAATAGACCTTGCCACCTCGACATCTCACTTATGTGCAACGGAAGGAGATGAAGGTTAGGGCTTGCAAAATTTAACGAATGTCTAATTAGGTATGGCGGTATAAATGCATGTGATTAGGAGTCTAGAGTTTTTGAGATTTGTGCGTCCGCCATAGTCTTTTTGATGCTCTAATCCTAGCGACAGCTAGGGCAGAAAGGAGAATAAATGATGATTAGTTTTAGGATTGGAGAAAAAGAATACATAATTGGCTTTTTAGAGAAAATCGGTTAATTTATTATTTACAGCCGTGAAAAACAAAAATTGAACTAAAAACGAGGCTGATTCATGCTTAATCTAAGTAGAACTAGCCAACCATCCTAGTTTGATTTTAAAATCACCGGTACTAAGTGCTAAGACGTACTTGTATGACCGACAACTTTAGATGATGAGAAATGTGCGTATAGCAGTAACGGTGATAATGAGAATAAGAAGAAAGGCTTCGTGAGCATTGCCGCCCAGGATGAGGAGTCGCTGCTTTATTGCTCCTCTCGCGCTCCTCCACCTGTCTAGTCTAACAAATATATATATCATGATTCCACAATTACCCTCCCTTTTCTTGCCCATCACCCACCACCAAAGGTAAGGTAAGGATTTCCCTTTCTCCAGTCCAGTAGGTTATTTTCGATTTATAAATTGGGATTTCTTCTTCTTGTAATCCTATTTCCATCTACTTTGATTTGCTAGTTCGGTCGGAACTTCTATTCTATGAGCTCCTGTTTGCCGTCGATTCCCCAACTTTTTTGCTTCTGAGACTCTTTTCATCTTTGTAAGTCGCTTTGTTTTGGATCTAAACTGTATGTATATGATTTTGTTCAGAAATTAAAGCTATCAACGATTTCTTTGTCTTTGCATATCTTGTTCTTTCATTTCCTCACGCTGCAGAAGTAGACCCTTGTTTGTTTAGTAAAAACTGATTTCAATCTAAGCTTTATTTTTCAATGTCACAAAGCTATTCGCTGTAAATTGGCGACTGTCTTCATATCATGTGCGTATTGAGTGGTTTCAGCTAGTTATATATTTGGCCTGAATCTTTTGTGCAAGTAAATATTTTGATGTTCTGTTGGATGACTAGTTTTTGGGCGCCAGTTGATTTCACTTAATTTTATGCTTAGTCCATCGTACTGCTACATATAATTCCCTGTTTGTTGGATACGTCTTTTGTTGCTAACTCTTCTTTGGCAACTTGCAGATTCCAAGGCTTCTACTTCCACATAATTTATTAGTATGGACGGTTTTGGATTTAGTGAGGCACGCAGTGCCATCAGAAAGAAGAGAAGTAATACCTCTCGTCGTCCTCGGAATGACTCTCAGCAGCCTTCTGATTATTATGATATTTCGTCCTTATCATCTACACCTCCTTCAGACACTGTAAGCAAAATTTCATGACATCAGAATGGTGAAATGATTCAATATTTCATTGAAATTTGTCAAGTCATTTCATGCGGTTCTTCAGCTGATAACATTGACAATTTTTGATGTTCCCAGAATATTGTGAAGCATGAAGAAGGGTTGTTTGGGGAGTCTGACGAAGCTTCCAATAATGGTTCTTTTCGGGGCAGTAATGACCAGAGGCACAGCAGACAAGACTCTAGAAGGTGCAGTGAAGGTGTTCTTGCACCAGCTAACTGGAAATCCTCTGGTGGTTCAGTGCATTCCGGAGTTTGTCCAGATGGCGTTGGATGTGAGACTAAAGTTAAGAAGGTTACGCTTAAAGTTGGTGGCATCACACGAACAACTACCATTAATCCAAAGTCTACATCAGATGGTGCATCTGCTGCTGGTTCATCTTCCACCAGATCTTCTCACTATCCAGATCTGCAATCGAAGGTCATTGAGGTACTTCCAATCCAAATCTGTTGAAACTGGGATCTCTTTTTCTGCTTAAAATTGAACTGATAGATCCATGTTATCAGTTAAGACTAACGTATTTGCACAGTTTTTACCATTGCTACATATTATTTAGTATTTCTTTTTACTGGTTCCTTTTCTACCAAATCTTCTCAGAAATATATTGGTGGCAGATGTTTAATGACATAATCCCAGTTGAAACTGGGTGAGCTTGGTATCTGTTTTTCTGTGTTAAAAATTTGAACTGTTTTATCAATGGTATCTGCTATTAAGGTTATGGCAAGTGGACACACTTTAAATGAGATGTAGTGTTAAACAACCTTCATCATTATTGGGCAACCAGTCTCACTATTATCAGAGAACCTATAAATTTTTTGTGGATGCGATCAAAATTTACTTTTATAACGTTGCTGCAGATTATATAAGGGTTACTTCTCTTTTTCCTTTTCTTTTCCCACTTGTATTTACTCTGCTGCAACTTCACATTTGGTACTTGCGTTGGTTGTTTTTGTTTATTGAAGGACAATCTGGATGAATATCGTTCCTTTACATCAGACAGAGAAAGTGATTTGCGAGGCGTACCATGGAAGAGCTTCTCTAAAAGTGGTTTAAGTCTTGGGAAGACAGATGGTTTGAGGGATAAAACATCTGATGAAGTTGTCCGCAAAAGCAAACGTGTACGGAAGAAGCGGCCATTACATGGGATGCTGGATGATGATGAGGTTGAGGATGATGATGAAATTCGCTACCTTGAAAAAGTTAGAACATCTAAAATGTCTGCTGATTATGGTGAAGCATGTGAAGAGGAGGAGGGAGGAAGCCAGAAGCAATGCAAAATATCAAGGGTATTAAAAAGAAATGTCGATGGTCTGTATAACATAGACTGTCGGGATCATGGCCCGTCAAAGTATAGCAAGGAAAGCAAGAAATCTAGAACTGCAAAATTATACGAGGATACTGATTATGTGGAAGAGGAAGAACTTGTATCAGATGGTGAGCCTACGTCTAAAAAAAAGAGAACAAGAAAAGAGTTTGTAGATTTACTTGGGGACTCTAAACAGGAAATAAAAATTACTACCCGTCAACGAGCACTTCAAACTGGTAAAGATGTTTCTAGTTATGGCATTGAGTTCCCTAATGGGTTACCTCCAGCTCCTCCTAAAAGTGAGTAATTGTTTCTATCTTCGTTTCAGATCCTTCTCTTGATTGTTGATTGCACTTCTGCTGCATGTGACTTTTTGACTATATCGTGACAGAACAAAAAGAGGAACTTTCTGAAATGGACCAGCAGCTGAAGAGAGCCGAAGCTCTCCAAAGACGCAGGATGCAAGTGGAGAAGGCCGCTCGAGAATCTGAGGTTTGGAATTGCTTCAATCCTATAAATTTTATCACTCATTTTCCTGAACAATGAGGCTTGGGAGTTCATGTGTTAACTTTGACCTGAAAACCTCAGGCTGAGGCAATCAGAAAAATACTAGGACAAGATTCCAGTAGGAAGAAAAGGGAAGATAAAATGAAAAAACGACAAGAAGAGTTGGCACAGGTATGTATCTAACTGTAAACATCTTGTGAATTTCATGATTTTACTTCTAAATCCATTTTGTACATGCACTGACATAGAGAAATGCATATATCCATACATGAATACGTTAGGATGCTATTTCTGACTGATTTTATTTCTCTGCAGGAGAAGGCTGCAAATGCTATGATACTTAGCTCGGATCATGTAAGATGGGTAATGGGACCTTCAGGAACAGTTGTGACGTTCCCTAATGACATGGGGTTACCTAGTATATTGAAGTCCAAGCCTTGCAGGTAGCGATTATCTTTCAAATACTCTGAAGAACAGATAAATGAGCTACCAAGACTTACTTTCAAGGACCCATTATACTTGATATCATTATCTTTGCATTATTTGTTTATAACCGCGTATAATTGTATCTATTTATATATAGTTTAGTTTGCTATACTTCCAGCCTGATGATTATATTCTTATGTTGATCTCTCAGTTACCCTCCTCCACGAGAGAAATGCGCTGGTCCCTCATGCAACAATCCATACAAGTACAGGGATTCAAAATCCAAACTTCCACTTTGTAGCCTCCGATGCTATAAGGCAATACATGAGAATAGGCAGCCTCTGACTGCCTGTTAGCTGATTGAATGATCCAGATAATCTGGCGATCATGCGTAGCAGTATGCGTTCTGTGATGAGGGTGTGGATGTTGGTTTGTATTGCAGGTTCTTAGGATTACAGTCTTGAAGCATTAGTAAAAGGAGAGCTGGCTTAGTTGCCTGTTGTGGCATATAAAAATGCATTAGACACCCTTAATTGTGATTCTACCATCTTAAATATATTTCCCTTATTCAACAACATTCTACTTTCACTAAAAATAATAAAAAGAAAGAGAAGAGCTTGGGAAGCATTTGGAAAATTAGTAAGAAATGTTTATATTTTGTAAAATTTGTTTTTTTTTTTGAGAAAGTGCAAAAGCAGTATATGAGGATGGCCCCTGGATATAAAGGAGATAAGAGAGCCATACGTTCTTATCATTGGTGTACCATCACAAGAAGGGAAATACAAGCTAGCATATCAAAAGCACGAGAGACAAGTGGACATTTCTCCTCTTCTTGAACCGAAGCTAAATGTTCTTAGAGATGTCCGCCTTGCATGTTGGTAGGCCAGAGGAGGTACTCGCTACTGGAATGGCCATTTCATTCTATTATTTGAGGCGCCTCCCTTTTTCCCTTTGGATTTTCCATTGGTGGATGTCATCTTACCTATTTCATTACGTTTGAGGTGGAGCTGTAGGCTAGGATGAGAGGGTGGATATATGATCTCAATGATTTTGCACCCCGATAGATCAAATTATGTAAAAAGTTGAAATTCGTCATTTTGTTAAATTTTGTTATCGTTGATTTGATAATTTTAAGATACGTGACACTATATAAATAACTACGTCACATAGGTAGTTTGTGTTGAAAAGATTAATTTATTGATTAATCATATTTACATATTATTATTTATGTTAAATAATAATATATTTAATAAGTAATATTAAATTTGTTTATCAAAATTTGAACTCATGTCTATTATTTTTATAATATATTTATTAGTTTAAAATGATAATAAATCGTCTTTTATTAAATTTTTATTTATTATGAATAATATTAATAAATAATATAATCAATTTGACATATGAGCATTACCTTCTTTGTCAAAAAAATAAAATTTGTATATTTCTTAAAACGATAAAGAAATAGTACTAGAACAAAGTATGGAAAATTTCAAACTGCACCTTTGATAAGTTAACCAGGCAATGGCATATGAGGAAGAAACTGAATAGAGTCCTAGTCAACCAAGAGTGGCTTCTTCAATACTCGACACTTCTGCATTCTTTGAACCTCTTATGTGCTCTGAACAAAGCAGGATTGAAATACATGGACTTCAACCAAGGAAGGCATCTAATGCCCCTTTTAAATTATTCAACTTCAACAAAGGGGCAGTAAATCATTCCAATTGATGGAAATGAATTTAGGGGGGAGCATTGAAAGGCTTGTATTGTATTAACACCGCATTAACTCTACAAATAGCCAGGGGGAGACTTTTGAAAGCCTAAGATGAGCTGTACAATGACCTCGCGAGCCAGGATTAAAAATCCAAGAGTCAACTTTTCTCAAGGAATACAATAATGCTCTTATTGCCTATAACTCCTTGCTGAATGGCACAGTTTTTTCACAATGATATTTTAGCTAGGAGGAGTAGAAACGAAATTTCATGGATGTTAGATGAGGAGGGTAAAACTATTTATGAATGGAAGTGGTTAGGTCGGCTGTGCTAGGCCCAGGCCTAGGACCACGCGTCCACGGCCCATTCGTAAGTGGAAATCTCCCATGCATACGTAAAGACCTAAACCTAGCATCTATTCCACATATAAGGTACTACTTTGCCAGTATACATGTACGAGATTAGAACCCTGACATTCTTTGTTTTATAGCCACCAAAACCCTCACCAAAAGACTAACTTGAGCGCTAGAGAGGCCTGCCGGCTATCAACCTCCGGCGTGCCTTGTGTTGTTTTGCAGGTATTCTCTTGTTAAAGATAACCAATCTCATGGATCCGAACAGCAGCGTCCTGCCTCACCAGAATCAGGCAGAACTAGTTGGCGCCCACCGTGGGGCCTGAAACACGCAGATCAGTCAGGCGGTAGCAGTCAGCCCTGATATAGCCGCCGTTGCGGCACTTGCATTACAGCGGAGGGGTTTGCAGTTATCTGTTATTCTCCCGCCAACACATCATGATTCCCATACACAATCTTCGCATCCGAATGATCAACCACAACCTCAGAACCCAGATCAAGAGGAACAGAGCGTAGCCCTGGAGGACAATGCTGAGACCAATACGCATCCAATTTTTCAGCACCCCTAGATGCAAATGCTCCTGTACCACAACAAACCTCCCTCACCCGAAAACAGATCGAGGAAGCGGCCGACCTATTGATTTGTCAAATTTTGCAATCTCAGCAGGAACAACAGCAGACATCAGCACGACAGATTGGTATGATGGCTGATCGTCATTCTGCCGAAGCCCTAGAAAAAATCGTGGACGATCGGATCAATGTGGCCATGAATTCCTGTCCGAATCATCCATCAGCACAATATAGCTCTCCCTTTATCCCGACAATCTTGGATAGCCTCCCAGCGCCCGGCACCAAAATACCGACGCTTGAAAAATATACTGAAAAGACCGATCCCCTAGACTATCTGCAGCACTTCCAGTCGATGATGAACCTACATTACGTCCCCGACATCATTCAATGTAAGACATTTTGCACCGCCTTTCAAGAAGGAGCCCGGCGATGGTTCAATAGTCTACCCCCATGTTGCATTACTTGCTTCGAGGATTTTAAGCTGCTCTTCCTCAATCAATTTGCTACAAGTAAACGACCACAGAAGACCGCCTTGGAAGTGATGCAGTTGACCCAAGGAAGGAACGAAAGTTTGCGGGAGTTCATCACTCGGTTTAATAATGAAGTTGTCGAAGTCCCCGACCTCACTTGCTCGTCCATGTTGGCGGCACTGATGAGCAACACAAGGGATGAAGAGTTTAAGAAGTCACTGGCCCTCGATCAGCCCAAGTCTATTCAAGAGATAAGAAATCGGGCGGACAAGTATATCCAGCTCGAGGAAGTGTTGAAAAACACAAAACGTAGAGCAGACGACCGCGGGTCGAGTGGCAGAGCGGATGATTCCCATAAGCGACAGAAGGATTAGTCGAGCTGGAGAAAGCCGACCGATCGACAGGGACATCGACGAGAATTCTTCACCCCGCTCAATAGGCGATATGCGGAAGTATTGGCGGCCATGAGAGCAGATGGGAAACCCCTCCGAGAACCCAATAAGTTGAAGACTCTCCTCAAGAAGAGGGACCCTGATTTATATTGTCGCTTCTATAGAGACATCGGTCATGACATGGAGGATTGTTAGGACTTGGAAAAAGAAATCGAGCTCCTTATCCAAAGGGGAAGGCTGGGTCGATTTTTTAGGTGCGGAAAGAATGTCGTTCGAGACAATGAGAATAAGAGCGGTCGGTCCAACAATTGGTGACAGCCTTGGAGGCGAAACGATATAAATGATGGAGGGAGGCAGAATGGGAATACTGACGATCGACGCGAAGCGAGAGGACAGTCTAGGGCAAGAGGCGATAGAAACATCGGACAACAAGATGACCGACCGGTTAGGGTCATTAACATGATCTTCGGTGGTAGTGCAGCAGGCGAGCCCACCGTTAAAGGAAGAAAGAGGTATGCCAGGCAAGTCGGTGAAGATTTGTCGGCCAAGAGAAAGAAGCAGAACAATGGGATGATACCATTCGACGCGTTAGTTGTCCTCATGATGACGCGCTCGTAGTAAATCTGAACATGGATGGTAACGAGGTGAAATGGGTAATGATCGATACGGGCAGCTCAGTCGACCTATTGTATTATGATGCCTTCAAGAAGATGGAGA
>JANIPM010000006.1:44883738-44894220 GCA_027478405.1 Erythroxylum cassinoides
GTTAGAAATCGAAACCAATACTTACAAATACAATAAATAGTTCAACCACGAGGAGTCAACCAGAGGGGGCAGTTTCTTCTCCTAGCCCGCTAATTCGGGGCAGGGGGTTGATTAGGAATGAATCGGCCGAGGCCCCCCCGCGATATCCCAGAATGAGAAGATCAAAGTCATACCGACCGAGCCCCTTAATGCGATCGACTACCTCCCACTCCTCTCTAGTAAGAGACAAGCTCGACGTGTCGTTCCATCGCTCGGCTAGAGGATATCTTCACGGCTAGGACTCAAAGGAAGATCCCGGAGGCCTCACAAAAAAGTACTTCGTCCGCCAAGCTTGGATTTTTGAAACCGTTCCGGCCAGGCGATATCGAGCATCTCTATACTGCAGATGAGGGACTCCGGCCCCAGCGCTTGAACTCTGGTTCATTCTTAAAAAATGGCGTAGGATGCCGACCGAAGGCAGACAGCCGAATTGATGGCACAGCAAGGCCAAACCGTTAATGAATCTCCATCCATTCGGAGGAATTTGGCTCGGTCTCAATAGGTAGGCGATCGGGGCATACGGAAGCTTCATGCCACCTACTAAGAAGAAGCTGTCAGAAACAGCAAAATACCCTCCCAAATTACTGTGGATCCGTTCGTTCTCGGTGGCCAACCTAGGTCCCCAGGACGAAGGGATATTGTTTCTAATAGTCGACCGATTCAACTCTCCCGCGGTCATCGTTGATTCGTCTTTCGGTGGCTCCTCAACGACCAGCCCATCCTTCCAGTCACTCGCCGTGACTCCCTCAATACCTCTCACCCTCGACATCGCCACTACTTTCGCCACTACTTCAAGCGGCCCGACTAATTGGGAGGCCCTCTCGGCAGTTTCATCCCTAGGGCTAACCCCACTTTTAGGACTGGTTGACGACATACTTACAAAGAGGAAACTTAGAGGAAAAAGCGAGGAAAAAGGACGTACCTAGTTGGTGATTGAAGTTGGGAATTTGAACGGCGGTTGAAAGAAAACTCCGGAGAATGTGGGCAAGAAGGTGCAAATGATCTTGAGTATTTATAGAAGATCGGCCGAACGGACGTTCCAACCAACGCCTGACGCGTGGAGAAAATCCGAGCCGAACTCAAACACGTGGCAAAATCTGAGCTGAGGTGAATTAGGGTTATTAAAAATCCGAAACGGCGCAGCAGTTAAAAGGACGAACCTGACAGCTGCACAGTAGCCAAAAGGATGTGCGTGACAGTCTGTCAGAGGGCGTGAACCATCAGTAATGATTATACCTAGTGTTTCATTTAAGCCTTGACGCCCAATCGATCGGCCCTACCACAACACTCGCCAGATTGACCTCGTCGTTGCACCCGATCGACCTGCCATATCGCTATAGCCGATCGATCAGGTCTGTCATTACCCTCGATCGGTCCGCCGTGTCATTACATCTGATCGGTCAAACACATCACGATAATCGATCGATCGGGCCTAGCACGAGCTGCCTTAGAGACACGCTATATAATCCTTATGTACTCCTTCAACCCTTCTCTTAGGTCAGATTCGAGGAGTAGGGGGCTTATGGTTAGGTCGGCTGTGTTAGGCCCAGGTCCAGGATCACGTGTCCATGACCCATTCGCAGGTGGAAATCTCCCATGCATACGTAAATACCTAAACCTAGCATCTATTCCATATATAAGGTACTACTTTGTCACTATACAAGTACGAGATTAGAACACTGACATTCTTTGTTTTACAGCCACCAAAACCCTCACCAAAAGACTAACTTGAGCGTCGGAGGGGCCTGCCGGCTATTAACCCCCAGCGTGCCTTGTGTTATTTTGCAGGTATTCTCTTGTTAAAGACAACCAATCTCATGGATTCAAACAGCAACGTCCTGCCTCACCAGAATCAAGCAGAACCAGGAAGGAAATAGATGCACTTACACTCGATTATTTCAATAGCCTACTAGGCTTAGATTTGAAGTTGATATTGCTCTTGTTACACTTGACAATCTCACAATTGAGGGTATTGGCCAGGACATGAAGGACAGTCTCACCAAGCTTGTTACTACACAAGAAGTCGAGAAAATTTTATTTAGCTTAGCTCCTAATAAACCTATAAGTTTTGATGGGTTTGAGGCCTAATTTTTTTACAAAACATGGAGTATTACAAGGCATTTTCTCACTAAGATGGTACAAGGATTTTTCTTCTCATCCAAAACACTTAGAGAGCTGAACAAGGCATTTATTTGTCTTATCCCTATGATAAAGAATCCCAAATCTTTGTCAGATTATAGGCTAATTTCTTGCTGTAACACTGGCTACAAGGTAATCTTTAAAATCATAGCCTCTAGACTCAAGACTTCCCTATCAAAGATCGTTAGCCCTTCAAAAAGTGTTTTTTTATCCAAGATAGATCTATTGAAGACAATATATTAATTGTGCAAGAGTTAAAAAAAAACAATATGACAGTTAAAAGCCTATAAGGAGTTGTGTCATAAAGGTGGATTTTTATTAAGCCTTTGACACCATCAAGTGGAATTTCATATTGGAAAGCCTAAATAAGTTTGTTTACCCTCCCTCTTTTATTGGTTGGATCATGACTTGCATCTTTTCTTCCTCATTTAGTATACTCTTGAGCGGGATCCCACTAAACTGTTTAGGAGTACTAGACGTATCAAACAAGGGGATCCTCTATCCCCTTACCTCTTTACACTAGCAATGGAGGTCCTCAACAGAATGTTTGAGCACTACATAGATAGAGGCGGTGCTTTTAGGTTCCATTTTAGATATGAGAGGATAAGAATACACTATCTTTTGCAGATGATGTTTTGGTATTCTACGATGTTGATCCTAATTCCTTGAAGCTAATGATGAAAATTCTAAGCAAGTTCTTTGAATTGTTTGGAGGATATTTAATGACAAAGAGGAACTCATGTCTAAATTGATTAACAAATTCTATATCAAAGATTCAAATTTTTGGAGGCTAAAACCAAATAGAGACTACTCATGTATCTTCTCCTATATATTAAAGTTAAGATCCCAAATTTATCCACATATCCAAGTAGTGGTGGGTAATGGAAAAAATTTCTGGTTTTGGTTTTGATAATTAGGAGTCCATTAGCCCCCTTTACATGAGGCAAGAACTTTACTCTCTCAAGTCTATTCTTATGAACTCTCTTCCTTACTCTAACCCTGATCAACTATACATGGATTCATTGGTGTGGATGGAGGATAAACATAAAGGATACTATAATAAGTCCCAGTGGGAAATCTATAGGGCTCATCACCCTTAAGTGAGCATATAGAAATTTACTCTTATGCCTAAGGCTTCTTTTATGAGCTATATGGTGATCAAAAATAGGTTAAGTACTAAAGACGTGTTTTGGGATAGTTAACCCCCTGTGTCTATTATTTTACAGAATACTTGAGAGTAGGGATCACCTATACTTTTGTTACGTTTAAAAATGCGTATAATCGCCAGAAAATTACAACGAATATTCGGCATAGAATTAGTTAAGGAATAGAGAAGAGAGAGAGGATTACAAAGACAAGAATATTTCCGTAAAATCCAACATGTCATACAATGCTGAAAACGTACGAATATATTGTCTCCCTATTATAGAAAATTTAATCCTCTATTCCCGCGTACATTGTATTTGCCCTACTCTTATTGTAAAATGCTGCACAACTCCTCTGATGACTTCTGTTCTTCATCCTTCCCCTTCTTAGTTTTCGCCGTCTAAATTTACCGTAACAACCCTTCCCCTTAACATCCTTGTCAATCAAGTTAATCTCCGAAAAACGTATTCCCAAGTTGCATTTGTTTTCTCCCCCTCCGACCATTGGATCAGCAATTGCGTGATTGCTCGATTATTTCTCTTGGTGATTCGTTGATCCAATATGGCCACCGGAATCCTTTCAGCTGGCGTTAAGAACTCTGGTAGTGTTGGAGTCGTACGGGGTTGGTCTTCATGGGCCTTCTTAAGCTGTGACACGCGGAATATCGAATGGATTGTCGCATGGGCCGGCAAGTCCAGCTTATATGCCACCTTCCCAATCTTCTGTATCACTCTGTAAGGGCCATAGTACAATGGCGATAACTTTTGATTGCTCCGATGCTATAGAGAGAACTGTTTATATGGCTGGAGTTTCAACAATACCGATTCTCCCACCTGGAATTCTCTATCAGATCGATTAGCATCTACATACTGCTTCATACGGTTCTGAGCTCTCTGTAATGGAACTGGGTAAGATTGAACATAGCTATCAACCTCTAGGACCTTCGAATCCCCTGCAACATACGGAGTGTACATCGGAGGTGGATACCCGTACAAAATTTTGAACGGAGTAGAGTTTATGGCTGTCTTATGAGTGGTGTTGTACCACCATTCCGCGAGAGCTAGCCAGTCCCCCCATTTCTGCGGTGTTTCACTACAAAAGCAACGTAGATTAGTTTTCAGTATCTTGTTCACAGCCTCTGTCTGCCTGTCTGTTTGGGGGTGACACACTGTCGAGAACTTCAATTTAACTCCCTATAATCTTAAAAGCTCCTGCCAAAACTCACTCAGAAACATTGGATCTCGATCACTAATTATAGATTCGGGCCTACTATGTAACTTAAAAACATGATTAAGGAATAATTCAGCTACATCATAGGTGGAGTAAGGATGTTTAATTGAGATGAAATGCGCATATTTTGTAAATCGCTCAACGATCACCAATATCACCGACTTACCCTTCGAATGTGGCAACCCTTCCACAAAATCCATGCTTATCTCCTTCAAACTTCCTTTAGGTATTCTAATCGATTGAAGGAGTCCCGGATATGCAGAATTGTCAAACTTGTTCCGTTGACAAGTCATACAAAGCGTACATCCTTGTCCATGCCCCTCCAAAAGAACAAGATCTGTATTTTTTTTGTGGTAGCTACCGCCCCTGCATGGCCACCCATTGCGTCGTTATGATTGATACTGATAATTTGTTGGCGGAGATGTGAATTGGCTACTACCACCAGTCGTACCTTCCACCGCAGTAACCCTTCTTTCCACTCATATGCATTAGTTGTAGTGTTGCCACCCTCTATCGTCTTAATCAATTCTCGAATGGCTGCATCTTCTTGTCAGCTTTTCTTGATCTCCTCCAACAGTTCACTGTGTACCTGAGATACTGACATCATAAACATCTCAACACTTGTAATACGTGAGAGGGAATCAGTTGTAGCATTCTCCTTGCCACTTATGTATTGAACTTCAAAGTCATAACCCAGGAGTTTCGGAAGCCAAGATTGCTGGAACGGTGTGGACAGTAGTTGTTTCAACAAATACTTAAGGCTGCAATGATCCGTCTGAACAATGAACGGTCAAGGGGTTAAGTAATGGTGCCATTGTTTAATGGCCTTAATCACCGCCATAAATTCCTTCTCGTACGTAGACAGTCCTTGGTGCCTTTGCGCCAACTCCTTGCTTAGATAAGCGATGGGGTGCCCTTCTTGTTGTAATATGGCCCCTATCCCTTGGCCGCATGCATCAGCTTCAATGATAAAGGGTTTGGAAAAATCCGACAGAGCTAACACCGGAGCTATCGTGATAGCCTTCTTCAAGGATTCGAATGCACTCTGTTCCTCTGGGTTCCAGCTTCAATTCACTACGTTCTCCTTCGTCAACAACTCCGTCAATGGTTTGACCATGGCCCTATAGTTCTTGATAAATCTCTTGTAATACCCTGTGATTCCCAAGAATCCATTCAAGTCCTTAGTGCACTGTGGTACCGGCCATTCTTCAATCGTCCTGACTTTCCATAAATCAGTCGCTACCCTTGCTTCTGAGATGGTGTATCCTAAGTAATCAACCTGACGAGCCCCGAAAACACACTTGTTCCCTTTTAAAAATAGCTGATTATCCAACAAGGTTTGAAGTGCCACTGATAGATGCTCTACGTGTGACGCAAGTGAAGGGTTGTAAATCAGGATGTCGTCAAAGAAAACTAAAATGAAGTGTCGAAGGTGAGGCCGGAATAGTTCATTCATTAATCGTTGAAACATCGATGGGGCATTCGTCAGACCGAAGGGCATCACTAGAAATTCGTAATGCCTTTCGTGCGTCTTAAATGCTGTCTTGGGGATGTCGTAGGGTTGCATCCAGATCTGGTGATAACCTGAATGTAGATCCAATTTCGAAAACTAGCTAGCTTCGTTTAATTCATCCAATAATTCTTCGATTAATGGAATCGAAAATTTATCCTTTATCGTGTATCTGTTCAACTCCCGGTAGTTGACGCACATTCTCCATGAATTATCTTTTTTCTTCACTAAGACCACCGGCAAGGCGTATGGCCCGTAACTATGATGTATAAACCCCCGTTGCATTAGCTGCTTCACCTCCTGTTCAATAATGTCCTTTTGTGCCCCCGAATAGCGATATGGCTGTACGTTAATCATTTTGACACCCTCCCTCAACACTATTTTGTGATTGTATTGACGATTCGGAGGTGATTTTGTGGGCTCCTGAAACACCTTTGCAAAACTAGCTAAGATTATGTTAACTTCATCAAATGCGCTTCCTTGCTCCTTCGTCAACCTCATCTGCTGAAATTGATATTCAATTGGTGTTGATAGTTGGATCATTAATAGCTGGCCACTTACCGAACCTCATAACGTTTTCTGGAGCCCTTTACCTGAAATTACTCTGGATTTGCTATCAGGACCACCTTAGAGCGTGACCATCCTTCCTGCCCACTTAAACTTCATTGTTCTTGTGTGGAAATTGCACAAGACATCTTCTAACCCCACAAGCCATTAGACGCCTAGAACTACATCACAACCACCCAACGATATCACCAACGCCTCCATACTAAACTGCATGCCTTGCATGGTCCATATAAAATTGTTGCAGCGTTGCTTACATTGTAATTGTAAGCCTCCTCCCATGGTGATGGTTATAGGCGCTATGTCTTGAAGTTCACACGTCCCTTTTTTAATCACCGCAACATCCACAAAATTGTGGGTGCTGCCATTGTCGATTAATATATGGATTTGCCTATGATGGTGTACTCTGATTAATCGCATTTGCTTGAACTCCGACTCCCCCGAAAATCCAGTCATCGCTTGCATAGATATCATGGGACCTTCTTCGGTTCCTTCACAATCTTCTGGGCTCTCCTCCTCCAAAACTTCGGAATCCTTGTCTTTACTCATTTCCTCCGGTACCCAAAAGAATTGCAATTGACGTTTCTTACATTTTTGCCCAATGGTATACTTCTCATTGCACCAGAAACATAATCCTTTTGACCGCTTTTCATCAAAATCTCTGCTACTGATCGCCTTCGATACTTGCTGTGATCGCCCAGGTGGTGAATGGACTGTGGGAGGTGGTGTTGGCAAGATACCTTCGGTATTGGTGGTACTACGAGAGGGTGTAGAGAGCGAAGTTCTTCCCCCATTCAGAGTCCAAAGAGGTTGATTGCAATTCATCATTGAGTGTCCTGTTGCTGTGAGGATTGCTTTTTGTGGTTCATGAAGCTTCACCGCCACTCCAATCTCCGGTTTAAGACCCTTCACAAAAAAAACCCACTAAGTAGTCCTCCGTCAAAGCCAACCTGTTCGAGTAGTGATCAAATCGTGCACAATACTCCAGCATTGTGCCCAGTTGCTTCAACTCTTTAAAGTCCCCTACAGCATCATAAAACATCTCGGTGTTGAACCGTTGCTTAAGGGCCTTTGTAAACTCACCCCATTCCACCACTTCCCTTTTAAGTCTGCTCCGAGTGAATAAGTGGTACCATTCTTGGGCCCGCTCACCCTTGTGTAATATAGAAATGTTTACTTTCATGTTGTCAGTGTTTGATCGATTTGGAAGAATTGTTCGCAACAATACACCCATAATTTGACGTTGTCACCTTCAAACGCCGGGAACTCGATTCTACCCAACTTGGCAGACTCGCCTGTTTCCTTCTTACTCGGTGGTGTCGGAACCGTTTTCAGTGTAGGACCTGAAATGCTACTGCCCTCCCCTTATTTCGACTCTTTTGGTGAGCTGGACGATCGTAGTTCGTCTATATCTCGTTCCAGTTTCTCGGTCCTGTTTTGCACTTCTGATAGTATCCTCTCACTTCGCTCCTACAACTCCCGTAACAACCTTTCCTGATGACCCTAAGCTTCCATGAGTCCTTTCAAGGTCTCCTCCAACCTACGAAACTCCGTACCTCGTGTTCCTTCAGCCATAAATGAGTCTCAAATTCGTTCGATCTGATACCAATATGTTCATATAGTTGCCAGACAATTACAACGAATATTCAGCACATAATTTGCTAAGGAATAGAGGAGAGAGAGAGAGGATTACAAAGACAAGAATCAATAGAGAGAAGAGAACATTTCCATAACATCCAACATGTTGTACAATGCTAAAAACGTACGAATATATTGTCTCCCTATTACAAAAAATTTAATCCCCTATTCTCGCGTACATTGTATTTCCCCTACTCTTATTGTAAAATGTTGCGCAGTGCCTCCTATGACTCCTGTTCTTCGTCCTTCCCCTTCTTAGTTTTCACCGTTTGAATTTATTGTAACAACTTCCTCTGCAAATATACTCTGAAGGAGTATGGTCTAGAATTCTATAACTATTTGCACAATTGAATATTCTTGCAAGCTGGAAACTATTACATGGATTATAGATAAAGTCAAAACCTAAAAGTAGGATGGGGAATTACTCAAAATTGCCTTTATATGTATAGTCTATAGAATCTGGTAGGAATGCAATCAAATACTACATACTAGCGCTAGCTGCACTCCATTGAAAATCAACACACTCACATGTAGGATATTCATCTAGATTAGGGAGATTATCCTATCAAATGGCTCGCTTTCGGATTTGAGCCTTAATTATTGCAAATATTGGAGAATATAAGCAAATCGTACTATTATTGAATAGTGTAGTTGTCTTAGTGGGGAAGTTTGTTCTTAGATCCTATCTTTTATAACCCCATTTGGCATAATCTGATCGAAGAAATACTAACTAGTCGGGGAAAACATAAATCAATAGCTATCCAAGGAGAGTTTACCCGTTGATGACTGATTAAGCATTTCCTTAAAGTCCCTAGAACCTTCTACATGCTGACATCATCAATTCAACCCAAAGGAATCTTAACTAGGGTATGATTGAGCGTCTATATAGGATGAGATAATTGGTAGTAACTCCTGGGAACTCCTAAACTTATCTCAAAGGTGAGTTGAAGAGCCACAGAGGAAGAGGTCTCCTTTCTTCTCAGATTAAAATTCTAGCCTTTGTTACATGGTTGTGGCCATCAAGTTCCATTTATTAATGGAGTTGGACAAATGACTTTCGAAGGGAAATGGTTTTAGTTATGCTATTATTCAAGCTGGTTGTATTATAAGATAGTCTTGGGGTTACTTTGTCTAGACAGAACGATTTTTGTTTGCTTCCTATTTTTACTTTTATAATGAATTATTTATTTTCCAAAAAGGGTTAATCAGTCAATGTGAAGTTTTGGACAATGCAATAAAGAAAGAAAAAGTAAAATAATTGTTCAATAATCTACTAAGAGAAGAAAAAGATGAAATTAATCAAATGGATGTAGTCTTTGCCATTCACCATTATACAAGAATTAAAAATCAGAAGAAAAATCAAGTTGAAGAGAGAACTTTGATCAATCTACGATCTCTTCAATTTTCTTATGCTTATCCTATTATGCCTTTATTACTAATGACTGACATTTTGTAATTGACATTTTCTCAAGTTTATCATAATTATCTGAACCTTCAAATATCTGGGTCACCTTTCTTATCACAATAGCCACCTCCTCCACCAAACTACTTCATAAAATTTCAACTTGACTATGCTCCACCTACATAACATAGTTGGAAATTAACATCTTTAACAATAAGGGCAAAAAAATTGGTAAAAGTAGGCACTTATGTAGAAATTTCATTAGAGAGAGAAAGCTCACTAGATTAAAAATTGGTAACTAGAGCCCTAAGTAAATTAATGAGCAGAAATAGTTAAAAAATATCCCTTATAACAAATGATGATAACCCCTTTCACAGTTTTTGCAAAAATGTGATTACGAATTGTAAAGACATGTTACAAAAGTAAATTACAAGGTCTTAATAATGTTTTGATTCACATCTTCTCTCTAATTTTACCATATGTGTGCATGGCTCCTTTGGCCCTTATACTAATGATCGTCCTTGAAGTGAATTTCACGTTAGTATACGATATACAAAGTGCACAAGAAGGGGGGGTTGAATTGTGTATTTAAATTTTTAATACAATCCCCTTTTTGAAAAATTTGCTTTCTCAAAATGATTGACAAACAATATTATGAAGTATTTATATCAATAATAGAAACAAGAGTTAAGAGTTGAGAGTGAGAGTTAACACATCAATTTTATACTGGTTCACCCCAAACCTTGGGCTACGTCTAGTCCTCAGAATTCCTTCTGAGATTTCACTATACTTCACAAAAGTACAAGTATTCTTT
>JANIPM010000006.1:44894320-44905697 GCA_027478405.1 Erythroxylum cassinoides
ATACTGGTGTACAAGAATGCTTATCTTGGACTCCTTTACTTGATTTGTGCCTTCATGTGCGATGGATAGCGTATCCCACATCTCCTTCGCAGTATCGCATCCGTGAACTTTATCGTACTCACTTCTGCTTAGGGCACAGCTTAAGAAAAACTTAGCCTTCGAATTATCTGGAATCTTGCTTTTTGTTCTGCAGACCATCTGATTCGTGGAATGGCATTTCCTTCTTCATCTACTGGTGTATAAGGTCCATTTTCTATTATCTCCCAAAGATCGATATGAGTAGATTCAATGAAGAGCCGCATTCTGTCTTTTCAGTAATGATAGTCTTCTATATTGAACGCCGGAGGTCTAGTTACTAAGGCACCTTCAGCTATGTATACATGTGACTTTGCCATGGATCTTTATCCACACTTTGTTACATTGGTTCTTAGACACCAAGCTCTGATACCAATTGAAGTGAATCATACGTTAGTATACGATATACAAAATGCATAAGAAGGGAGGGTTGAATTGTGTATTTGAATTTTTAATACAATCCCCTTTTAAAAAATTTGCTTTCTCAAAACGATTGATAAACAATATTATGAAGTATTTATATCAGCAATATAAACAAGAGTTAAGAGTTAAGAGTGAGAATTGACACAGCAATTTTATACTGGTTCACCCTAAACTGTGGGATACGTTCAGTCCTCAGAATCCCTTCTGAGATTTCACTATACTGCACAAAAGTACTAGTATTCTTTTCACTGAGCCTCTTCAGGTCTTGTACAACAAGTATTCTTTTTCTCACTTAGCCTCTTCAAACTCTCAGCTATTCTTCTTCCTTACAGAAAGATATTTGCGAGCTTTGTTACAGAAAATATAGCTCTCATGTTTTCGCACAAATACAGTATTTAGCTTTTGAATATCACTAACAAAATCACTAACTCTTTCAGTCTTCGACTTCGATTCATATTTATAGTCTTCGACTTCGACTCATATTTATAACTGCTTCTTTCTTCTTGATTCTTGATCTTTAAAGAAACGGTTATTAAGTTGATTTCTATAACTAACTCAAACTGATTTGATTCTTCATCTTCGATTCCTTCGTCTCATTTTTGGCTTCGCTTCGTCTCATTTTTCTTTCGCTTCCGTCTCATTTTATTTCCGTCTTATTTTGTTTTTGCTTCCGTCTCATTTTCCTTCCGTCTCATTTTGCTTTCGCTTCCGTCTCATTTTCCTTTCGTCTCATTTTGCTTTTGCTTCCGTCTCACTTTTCTTCCGTCTCATTTTCCTTCCGTCTCATTTTGCTTTCACTTCTGTCTCATTTTCCTTCCGTCTCATATCGCTTCTGTCTCATTTTCCTTCTGTCTCATTTTGCTTTGGCTTCCGTCTCATTTTCGCTCTTCCGTCTCTTTTTTCTTTTGCTTCCGTCTCACTTTTCTTCTGTCTCATCATTATTTGATTTTCATCAAAATTAATCGTAAAGTCATTTTGACTTAACATTCCTTAGTTGTAATGGCTTATACATCTTGTTTCTTTTTCTCCCTATATTTTTAGTCGTTCTTTCCTTCTTCAGTTAGTCAAATCCTTCTAGTTTTTCTTCTTGCCTTTAGCTTTATTAAATTTTTCCTTTCCACTTCATGTTCTTGTTCATCTCTGCTACCTTTTGGTCTCCTTGTGTTGCTTTATACGTCTCTAGCATTTCATTTATATCTAAGAACTAGCTCTGAAGCTATTATATTATCTGACTTTAAAACAACCTAGAAATTTGGATTCTTCAAAGGACCAAACTCCTATTAAGAAAAACATGGAAGTAGGTCCTTAAGGATCTATGCAACCAAGTTACACTATTCTCCTTTAGTAGTTTCTTTGGAGGGGAAGACCACTATAGCTCTAAATGAGAATATTTTCATAAAAAGAGTGCAAAGTGGGGAAATACTCTCATGTTTGTTTTGGGAAACCATTAATACATAAGGAAAGTTACATTAAAAGGATATTGGATTGCAACAGGTGCTCTTAAGTGATGACAACTTGTTCTTGTTAAGGTTCTCAAGCAACTAGCTCAGAGAACACTGGAGAATGGTCTTTGGCATTTCAATTCCCAGCCTATTCTACTTCCGTCTTGGAAACCAGAAGTTCAACTATTAGATCTTAGGCAAAAATAGATCACCATTTGGATGATCATGCATAAGATTCTAGGAGTACTATGGATTGAGCCATTTAGCTATTTATGTTGGCAAAACACTATGCTTTATAAAATGAGGAGGATCAGCTATGCTCGAGTATGTGAATTTACTAATTACAACAAATATCTACTCAAAACTATCCCTTTATTGAGATTGGATGAAGTTAATAACTTCTTCAAAGATTAAGTAGTGGTTTCTTACAACTGAAGACCAACAAAAACCAGCCAAAAATAGGCATAAAAACTAACTAGTAAACATTTTCTAACTACTAAATATATTGATGGAAACACAAACGAGGTTATCTCTGAGGTAAAGCACTAGAACTAATAAACGAGCAACATAATCAAAAGATGAAAAAATATAGCTAAACAAAAGGTGGAAGATAATGAAACTTTAATATATGTGGACAATTTGTAACAAATCGATTAAATACAAAAAGGAACCATAAGTATAGATGAAGTACCAATACAACCTCAAGAGTTAGCCCCTATAGAGGAAACAATAAGATACTTTGTGAACATTAACATATCACATGATACTCCTAAGGCCATTATAAGCAAGTTAACAGAAGAAGCATCTGGGGAACAAAAAAAAAATCCTCAAGGAATCAAGGATTATCAAATGAAAACTCTAGATTTACAAAATGATAGAGCCAAAGAGTATTCTTAGCTGAAGGGGAGCTTCCATGAAAAGGAAAGGATCCAAGAGGAAGATGAAACCACTAATTCCAAGATTAGATGAATAGTTTAGCTTAGAATCCTAGAGGGCTAAATAACCCCAATAAGCAGCATATGATGCTAACTTTTGTAAGAGAACTTAGAGCATTCATCTTTGGCCTCTAAGAAACAAAGATAAAGCAAAATAATTGTTTTGTTAAGAAACATTGGCCTAGAATTTCTAATTAGTCTTTTCATTATAACAGGAGAATAAAATTCTCAAATGATCTTGTTGTAGTGGAAATCACTCCACTAGTGTTAGAGGAACAACTGATTCATATTCAAGAAAAAATGAGGATTTATCTCAAAAAGTTTCAATTAACCTTTATATATGTCTTAACTTCACATTTCAGAAAAAAATTTTCCTACAGTGTGAAAAAAGAAAATAGGGGAAACTATGGTTGAGCTTTGGTTGTTAATGGTAGACTTCAATTGCATGATGAATACTTCAGAAGTTGAAGGGAGCTTCAATACAAGGAACCACATAAATGAATTACTAGAATGCAATAGTATTGTTCAAGTAATGGACCTTAAAATGGAAGGACTCTTTTATACTTGGAATAAACAGAAAGAAGGCAGATATTTCATGAGGAAGAAGCTTGATAGAGCATTGGTGAATGGTTAATGGTTAATGGTTAGAAGCTTTCCCTAAAAGTAAGCTATTTTGAATAACCATTTACTTTCATACCACACTCCTATATTGATTCAAAACATGTTTAAAGTGTATATTGAAAGCTTTCCTTTCCATTTTAATAACTATTTTCTTAAAGTAGAAGGTTTTAAAGAGGCCTTAATTAGGGATATTCGAACACATTTCAAAGGAAGCAGTTTATTTAGATGCATGAGAAACTTACAATATATAAAGGATTAATTGAAGAAATTAGTCGCAAAAAGCATCTTCACACTTAGACAACAATATAAGAGGCCAAGAGTAAGCTATAATTGATTCAAAAGGCTCTTTATGGGATTAGAGCAAAGAATTATAAGAAAAGGAGAATGTGGAAATAATGCACTACAATCTTATGGCTGAGAACAACATATCTTTATTCAAAACAAAGTTCCAAAGCATTATGGATAAAAAATAGAGACAAGAATATACAATTCTTCTATAGATCAATCCAAGCAAGAAGAAATAATAATAACGTATCTTTTTTGAAAATTGAATGGAAGAATTCTAGCTTTAAAAGAGGACCTACGTCATAAAGTTCACAACTTTTTGCTAAATCTATTCGCTCTAACATTAAGTCTTCATCCTCAGTTTCTATATTTAAATCTTTCATTGAGACTCAAGAATTTCTTTAGCTTTTACATGTTTTAGTGAAACGTATTGAAGCAATAGAAGCAAAAAGGAACTTATTTTCCCTAAATTCTAATCAAGCTGCAGGTTAAGAAGACTTCAATGCAAATTTCATTTAAAAGACATGGAACTATACCAAAATAATGGTGATTAATGTTGTGATGGAGTTCTTTAGGAATGGAAAACACATATGTCTTATACCTAAGGTACAATATCTAAACTCCTTGAATGACTATCGCCTAATATCCTTACGGTCTAATAGCTTCTTAGAAATTTATTCAAAGAAAAAATCATGTAAGAATTATGCAATTAAAGTTGACTTCCACAATGCTTATGATTCCTTGGACTGTAATTTCATGATTCATACTTTATAAGTTTTTAGTTTTCCTGACCAATTAATGTCATGGATTTCTCAATGCTTTACCACTGTTTCATAAGGAATCCTTATTAATGGAGAACCAACCAAGTTGATGAAGGGTGCAAAGGGTCAAGGATAAGGGGATCCCTTATCCCCTTACCTTTTCACACTTGTAATGGAGCTATTGGTAAGGTTAATCAAGAGCATGATCGATAAGGATCGCAACTTCATGTTTCACTCTAAGTGCAAAGTGATGAGAATTTCAAATCTCTCATTCGCTGATAATTTAATTCTTCTCTCTAAAGTTGGTCCTAGCTCTCTATAAGCATTCTAATGACATCTCTCAAAACTTTTAAACCTTATTTGGATAATTCATTAACAAATAGAAAAGCCTTCTCATTTTATTTACCAATGTATGGGAGATTACAAGATTGTTAGCTTGTTTATCAGGGGTGAAGTTATCAAATCCTTCTGTCTACTATCTAGGGATTCTAGTATATACTAGAAGACCCTCATTCACTAACTTCAAATCACTTGTTAAGAATATAAAATTAAGAACATCTATTTGAAATTTTCAATGCCTTTCCATAGCAGCTAGAATCTAACTCATAAAAGTTGTTTTTAACAATCTACATGTATATTGGTGTTCTTATATCTACTTTCCAAAGAACATTTCAAAGACCATTGGATAAATGCTAATAATTTCAATCCATGAAGCATTAACATCATATGAAAATGCGCTTGCAAACTATGGAAAACTGCTTTCAATGCATTTGACCACTAATAAAAAGGACCAAATCAAATATAGGCAAAGTAGAAATGGTGAATTCACCAATCAATCATGCAGAGATTTACTAAAGAGTGTGAGCAACAAAGCTCCATAACACAAGTTAGTTTGGTATAATCATGCCTATCTTAAAGCATTAAATGTGTTATGGCTAACAATCGAGGGGAACTAAGCATACCAGCAAGGATGAAGAAATTCCTTAGAATCTTAAAAACGTGTGTGCTATGCGACCAAGATAAGGAAAAAGTAAATCATTTGTTTTATAAATGTCATTAAACCTCCAAAATATGGCCACAAATAAAGGAACTATACGATTGCTTAATTCCTTCTTTAACTTACTAAAATCTATTTCAATGGTGTAGTAGTAATCACAATAAAATCGAAACGTTCATAAAACTTAACTGTTATAACAATGAAGTCTATAAGAGAGTAACTAATAACTCATCAATAACATTTAAAGTACAATCAAGAAATATATTTGAAATGGAGAATTCCACAGTCCCCTCAAGTTAGGTAGCAATGTAAGTAATGCAAATATGCAAGGGTATTATGTAATTAAGATGGATTAACATAAGCAAGAGAGTAGACAATCAATACAGGAAGAGAGCATTGATTTTATCAATAAAAATACTTAAATCATGCAAAGTTGAAACATATGCAAGATAGGAAATATTTGGTTTAATGTAAACACGAGCATAGCATTAAGTGGAGATGGATCAAACTCTTTTATGGAGAAGAGAAGAAGCTTTGAAGTGGATAAGCTGACATCCCTAATTCGATTGAGAAAATCCTTGACCAAAAGAAGGACATGCAACAGCCAGAATTGATCAATATAAGCACATGCATAAAGGTCATCTAAAGTTAATTTACAGTACTATAACTTAGGCATAGTTAGAACCAAAAAACTAAGCTGTCATGGGCCATAAGGATTAAAAATGTTAGGTAAATGTTTTACTTATAAAGGGATGAAAGACATGGACTATTTTGTAAGAACAAATTTGTTTATATTTTAATTTCTAAAAAGAAATTGATTCATAGGGGTTTATGGTCATCAGTCATGATCTAGTTTAAAGGTAGACTTGTAAAAGAAAATTTTTCTGAAGATTGAGTAGACTAATGATTCAAACTATGTCACAATTCATTATTATTAAAGTCTATTTAAATATTTATCTTTTTTTCATAATTTAGTTACATTGCATATCTTTTAATTATTAATCTTGAGATTTAATTTCAAAATTGTTCCTTATTTAAAGCTTTTTACTATAAGTTGTCTTCTTCAATATTTTGAATGATGCTAATGATCTTTTTTTTTTTTGTTTATGAAAGAATTGATCAAATAAATTTTTACTAAATTTGACGGTTGTATGCAATATTCAAAAAAAATATAACATTTGAAAAGTGGTGAATTTATTAGATGAGAGATTAAGAGAATTTGAATGGTTCTAAAATCCTAAAGATCTTTTCTAAAGAAAATAATTAATTTTTTAAAATCTAGATAGAAAGTCAAACCAGTAAGATAAGAAGATTAAGGTTTAAATGGTTTAACCAGTATCAGATTGTCGTAAAACTAACTAAATATTAAATAAAATTAAATAATTTAAAATATGATCAAAAGAGATTACCCTTACCTTTCAGGAATTTGAAGTAATTGAAAAAGAGATTATTAAATAAAAACTAATTGATTTATTAGAACTTATTAATTTACAAAAATTGATTGATTTTTAACAGTAAGAGTTATTAAAGTAAATCAAACCAAAAAGTTAAATATTGAATCAAAACGTTGGACGTTTAAGATTTTTATGATTGAATTGGTTGAACTAGTTGAGTTTTTTAGTCATTGCAAAAAATTCAAAAAACTTTCTTTTTGTCACTACCAATAGATATCAAAATGTAGGATTATTTAGATTTTTAATTATTGTACCAATCCTAATTTCATTATTATGAATTTATTACTTTTTTAAAAATAGAATAAGTGCTAGCTTTGAATGATGTAAACTCTTTAAATGTTTTAAAAATTACCAATTATTTGACAAATGGCTAGTTGAAAAATAAGTGATGTCTTCTTTTTTTCATGCTTAATGCTTTCAATTCGTATGATGACATTTTCAAAAATTAATTGTTTTAAATTTACAAGTTTTCCTTATTTTACCGTATGCTTTAGCATATTGCCAATCTTTGTTATAATAAACAAAACCCTAGACACTCCTATTTAGTTGTGAATATCTAGAAAATTTCTAGATCTCTTCTCTTGAATTTCAATTATGAAACCTAGACTCTTCTCTAGGTCTCCTAACTTAGTTATAGATATGTAGATTTTTCTCTAGACATGTTCTCTATACTTTCAATTCCAACACCCAAACACTTCTCTATCTCTCACAATTTAGTGGTAAATCCCTTAATATTTTTCAAGGGGTCTTCTTTCAAAATTTAATTCCATCACCTATGAAACATCCCGTTCCTATACTAAGGGTTAGAACCCTAAAATTTGGTACATGTGAGATCAAAGAAAGATTTAAAAATGCATTTCATGCTATGCATAATGATAGTATATACAAACACGTGAATTGTGATTTTTGCACATGAAAATAATTATACGTGCATTCATTGATAATTTTCAGGTATAAATAATTGTACTTGCATTTATTGACAATTTTCAGGTATAATTGTTTATAAATGTGAGTATATTGAGAAATGTGGTTTTTATATGTTGAAAATTGATTTGGGGAGTGTATAAATTGATTTAGAAGTTTTGGGAATTTTTGGAAATTGTTGAGTATTTTAGCTAGGAAAATTGTCAAGTGACAAAACAATTGTTAAATGGTAGTAGAATTTACTGTCAAATGGCAATGGAAATTTTTTATAGATGACGTAGGAATTTATTAACAAGTGCCATTAAAAATTGGGAGACAATTGGAGTAGAAATTAAAATTGATTGGACTAGTTAAATAAGACAACTAGTTTAAATCTATGGGAATTTGGACAATGTCACTTGCCAAATTTAGTAGTTGAGCTAGAAAATGTTGCAGCAACATGGCCTATGAGTATGCTTTTGTGTTTTATCCATAACTTGTTCTGTAGTTGTCCAAATGAGATGATATTTGATTTGGGTTTAATTAGAGACATAGGGCTACATTTTACATGAAGATATCGAATTCAAATTCTGTCATTAAGAGTTCTAATTTTGACTTGAATTTGAGTACTGGGTGTAGGAGAAAGTGCAGAAAAACTAGATACATAATGGGTTTTGTTCTGTTTTCTTGATGAATTAATGTAAATCTCTTTGGATGTTTTTGTGATGATGTGAAATGAGCCTAAAGCTAAAGAAATGGATTAATGTGGTGTCTAGAAATGTGAAGGATCAAGGTGATAGTTAGAAGTGAAATGAAAGAGGAAATAAAGTTGAATATGTGCAGAAAATGGATGATGAATGCACATATATGTGTATGTTTTGTTATTAGTGTTTATGATCGATCATGGGCTATAATTTAGTTATGGATGGTTTTGAGTTAAAAGGGAGTTATAATAATAGATAAATGATGAGCATCGAACTAGAAATGATAGATTAAGCATGAGGAATTGAATGTTGTAAGTAAAGAGTTAAAAATACTTTGATCTAAAACTTCCATGAGTTTTCTGTACTAATATAGACATATTTTGACAAAGTTGTCTCATGAAAGTTGTAGATATTTCTTTAAGCTTTTCATTGATATAAAGTATGGAATTTTTGGACATTGGAGTAGAGAGATATGATTTTTATAAATTTGTAATATTGTATAGAATGGACATTTGGGACAGCTACATTATTATGAAATTTTGACCCTTATATAGGCAAAAATTATTTTTGAGGACTTCATAGAAGTTGTAGATCTAGAAGTCCTCTTTAAAACAGTCTTTGAACAATCCTAAGCCGATATTTGTAATAAAAGGTATGCCCATTTTATCAAACAAGTGTGAAGAAGAAGAAAAAGGGGAGGAGGAATCGTCGCGATCGCGACCCGCAGGTCCTCCCCCAACCTGAACATGTTCCGCTATTTTAGTCATAACTTTGTCATCCCACCTTAAAATGACATGATTTTTGAAGCATTGAATTTGTAACACATTTCTATATTTTTGCATAAAAATTTATAGCTTGTGGTTTTGAATCAAAAAAGATTAATTGAATCAAAGTAAGGGTATCGATTGGAAGAGCATAAACTGGATATTTTACTGAACATGTTTCAGTACTTTGATAATATCTTGATTTGTAGAATTTCAAAT
Organism: Erythroxylum cassinoides; assembly: GCA_027478405.1. Classification (NCBI taxonomy): domain Eukaryota; kingdom Viridiplantae; phylum Streptophyta; class Magnoliopsida; order Malpighiales; family Erythroxylaceae; genus Erythroxylum; species Erythroxylum cassinoides. The sequence goes on from JANIPM010000006.1 coordinate 44,903,904, forward strand.
AAGATGACTTTTAATTTGGAGTAAACTAGAGATATACGCCTACAAATTGTCGTAAGAAATCAAATTTTTATTCTTTCTCTAAGATACTAAATTTTTGGATGGAAGTTGTACATAGTACACTGTTACTGAATGTGAACAACCCGATAATTTTTGTAGAATATCTTCCAAATTACTGAACCAAATTAAGTGATTTTGGTGTCAATGGAAAGCTAAGACATATAGGAACACTTTTCTAGAAGATAGTGTGACCAAATTACATCAGTTTCACTTTCTAATTGAATGCGAATAGAAGACCAAAAAGTGTGACTTGGAAAGATTCTGAAGTGAGTCAATGAGAAAGGAATGGAGATTTTAATGATTTTAGTGAGGAATAGACCTAAGTATAAATTATACTTAGATGAGTTTTGATATGAGAATGTCTTTGTGATGAAATTAATGGTAAATTACTCGAGACTGTCATAAACATGCATTATACTTATTTCATTTCAAGCATGTGCATTATTAAATTATGATTGTACAAATTGTGATGTATGTGTATCTTGCATAAATGGGTTATGCAGGTTAAATGTCCGCATTCAAGAGTTTCTAAAAATTGGAAGCAAATGCTAATCTAGAGCATATTGTGAGTAGACCTAGATAGTCTTATTTCATTGTTTGTTTTGTTTTGTTTAATTTTTGTATTAATTGACTACTGAATGTCGATATGAATGCGTCTTGATTGTTGATTCCGGACAGAAGGTTCGATGATTATGATGATTGATGAGATATTGAAATGCTGCTTGTATGTGAATAAGAAGAACTAAGTATACTTAATGTGATTGTTAGATATGTTCTGAATGTGCATTTGCATGTAAGTGAAAGAGTGATTCTCAACTTAATGTTGAATGCCGAACTAAGGTCCGATAATATGGGAATGAGATTGAATGGGAACATGCAAATGTGATTGATGCATTCCATTGTATGAATGCATGAAATATAATGGCAGTTATGACCAGAGTAGCCAACGATCAGAGCTTAAAGCTCAACGAGTGAAAATGAGCATCGAACTCAAAAATGATTCAAAGCCTCAAGCTCAACGTTTAATGAGCCCTGTATCCCCCAAGTGGATAAGGGACAATTATCAATGAGCCCTAAATGAGACAGTTTAAGCACTCGGTCACAACAAAATAACAAAAAGAAAAGTGGGTCTCATGTGCACTGCATATGCATAATGGAGTGATTTAATTGTATTCAATGTGAAGAGTGAAATGTTTAATGATGTGAAATATGTGTTATGTCATTAGGTGAGCCATCGATGATGGACTCTCATTGAGTTCGCAAAACTCACCCAAAATTTGCAAATATTTTTTAGGATCGAAAGAATACCCCGTTAGGTAAACGGGAGTATACTTACTGCATGTAAAGGAAAGATAGAGATCGGGATCAGTTGGCACCTGCATTATTGTTTTTCCTATTCTATAAATTTGTATTCCGCCACTTCAAAAAAAATATTGTATTCCGAAATTTTGTTCAATGCTTATACAAATACTTTTATGGTGGAATGTAATGACATGATGACTAAAGTGTTACGTATTTGCGAAAAGGCCCAATTGACTATTGAAAATTTCATTGATTGTATTGTGTTGATTAAAAATGTTTATGAATGAATATGGGCCCAATTTGAGTATCGATTTTCACATATTGTGTTTGTGATTCAAAAAAAATTATACTGATTTCTGAATGTGTTAAGTGTTTTAGCACGCCACCCTCGCAAGGCACGGACTCAGATATCACCATCGATGTCAGGTTTGGGTC
>JANIPM010000006.1:44906719-44925485 GCA_027478405.1 Erythroxylum cassinoides
AATGTTGAATGCCGGACTAAGGTCCGATGATATGAGAATGAGATTGAATGGGAACATGCAAATGTGATTGATGCATTTCATTACATGAATGCATAAAATATAATGGCAGTTGTGAGCTTAAAGCTCAATAAGTGAAAATGAGCCTCGAGCTTAAAAGTGATTCAGAGCTTTAGGCTCAATGTTTAATGAGCCCTGTATCCTCCAAATAGATAAGGGATAGTTATCAATGAGCCCTATATGGGACAGTTTAGGTACTCGGTCACAACAAAGTAACAAATGAAAAGTGAGTCTCATGTGCACTACATATGCATAAAATGAATGATTAAGTGTGGAATTGAATGTGAAATGTGAAATAATGTGAAATGTAAATTATGTATTTTTTAACTGGGTGAGCCATCGATGATGGTCACTCATTGAGTTCGCAAAACTCATCCAAAATTTGCAAATATTTTTTCTGGACTCAGAAGAATACCCCGTTAGGCAAACGAGAGTATCCCTACAGCATACAAGTAAAAGATAGAGGTCGAGATCAGTTCGCATCTGCATTGCACTTTTTCCTTTTGTATTGAATTGTATAATTTCTGCAATTTTTGTATCAAATAACGCATTCAGAAGCTTTTGCACAATGTGTATACAAATGTATTTATGTTGAAATTAAAATGGGCCCAAGTGGAAAGTGAATTTTCGATGAGCTGTGTATTGATTGTTTTGCTATGTTGAAAACGTTTATGAAATAAAGTGGGCCCGATTTGGTTATCGATTTCCGCACTTTATGCTTGTGGTTTCAAAAAAAAATTATGCTGAAATTTGAATGATTGAATGCTCTAGCATGCCACCCTTGTAGGACACGGACTCGAATATTACCCATCAATGTTAGGTTCGGGTCTTGCGGAAGTGAGGTGCTATAACCTAGACAATTCTTGTGGTCTCCTTATTTAATGGTAAATACCCAGATATTTTAATACGTAATTTCTTTTGAATTTCAATTCCTATACCTAAACACTTCTTTAGGTCACCCAATTTATTAATAAATGTTTACATATTTGTTTAGGTACCTTCTCTCAAATTTTAATTCAAGCACCTAAATACTTTTCTAGGTCTCTTGTTGTGGTAAATTCTGATATACTTTTTTAGGTCGCTTTTCTTAAATTTCAGCTTTGATACTTGGACATATCTTTAAGTGTTTTATCCTAGTATTCAATCCGAACTCTAGATATCTCTCTAAGGTAGTATCTTTAAACATATAGATACCTCTATAGGTTCACATTTCAATTAAAAACCTAAATTTTTCTTTCAATTCGTATTTAAATATCTATATACTTCTTTATGATTCTCATTTCAATTCAAAATTTTAAATATATCTTTTAATTTCTAATGTTCCCCTTTGATCTTTTAAATCTTTAAATTCATTTAAACTTTTGACCAATTTATTTCTAGTTCATTTGTTTCATTTCCAATTCATTTCTCTACTGTATGTGGTGGAAAAATTTAGGATCAAGTTTCTTTAAGCACCTATTTTTATGAAATATAAAAATACATTTGGTTTTCATGCTTTCACAAAATAGGATGCACAAAAAGGACAACTATTAATACTTAATTGTGTTCATTTATCCATCAATTTATTTTATCCTTATCTTTTCTATAATTATATCCCACCGAATCCAATTTAAATACACTTATATTTGATTGGATCCAATTAATCTCAATATGTGTCTAGTTGGATTATAATATATTCAATTCATGTTGACACCACATCAAGTTTAATTTCAATTTTATTATACACAATTTTGGGCATTTAAGTCCTAAAGTCTTTTTTAAACTCTAATTTACAAATAATTATTCATAATAAAATTAAATTAGTTTCTAAAAGTGATTAATTAGAGTTTTTATACTTTTGTTTATTTTTATTTTTTGTTTATTAGGGTTACTTAGATATATTCATTAATTTCGAAAGAAATGGGGTAAATGTCAAAAAAAGGAAACTGAAAAGGGTAATTCGATAATTTAATATTTTGATGTTCTATAGTGTTTTAATTAAGAGGTAAATATTTTGGGAAGTTATTGAATCAAAGAAAAAAATCCTAGAAATTTATGGAACATCGGACTGAGGCGAGATATCAAAGCTCTTAGATGACCAAGGACATTTTGATATTTTCTTATTTATAAGAAAACCCCAAAATTTGTCCCCTGGTAGATTTTTTATTGAAAAATTACAATATTCGTTCGAAAAGAATTGATAATTACATCTATCTTTGAGGAAGGAAAGTTCTTATATAATATAAACCCAATATAGGTACCAAGTAACTAAAAAACTAAAATTCAAACAAGTGACTAACTAACTAACAACCTAGAAGTCAAACATTTGATGCTAGATGGGTGTTTCATTTCTCCACTAGGTAACTAGAGGATTGACCATTTTAAGGTTAAGGTAGGGCTATAGTTGGTATTATTCTCATTCACTTTTATCTACTCTCTTATCCATTGACACAAATCAGTCATCATTTAGTTATCTATTCTCTACATTCCTTGAAACAATCTCGCATTTCTTTCATTCTAAGTGGAGTACATAGAGCTACCATAGGTAATGATGCATAAGGCTTTATCTCCTTTCGATACGCTTCCATCCTTTTTTATTTTGTTAAGTATGTTAGCATAGTTTAGGCTTGTTATAGATAATTAGTAGAGCTTTTGTATTAAGTTCCAAACTTTTGTGGAGAATTCATGATTGAAGAAAATATGTTGGAGTGATTCTTGATCCTTCTTTCAAAGGCAACAAAGTTTAAAGGCATTAAGAAACCTGAGATTATCCAAGGTCCCCAAACATTGATTGCAAATAAGCCATAAGAGAAAGGGGATTTTTGACAATAGTTTCTTGCACCATACAATCCGAAGCCATTCCATCCTATACATATGAGTGGTTAATAGTATTCTACAAGTAGCATTAATATAGATACTTGAGGGATGTTTCAAGCATATCAGAAATTGTATTCGTAAATAAAGAAGAATTGATGCCCCAGTTGTTTCCATCAATGAGTGTTTTGACTTCAGTAGATTTAGGGAACATGTTTCTGAGTGTTAGGAATAAGTTGGTCTTGTGAAATGGCCTTGTTTTGCTCCATTTATCAAACTATAATAAAGCATTCTCACCATTCACTATTCTATAATTGCTCATCTCTATTGATTCCCTAACTTTGAGCAGTTGATTCATAAATTAGGAATATGAGTCTTTATTACAAATTCCCAAAAAAAATTCCGTTTTTAGGAAGTAGATAAGAATATATTGAATCCAAAGGCCCTTATTGTTAGACAAGAGTCTCCATATTCTACTAGTTAGGATGGATTTATTTACAATTGCTACTGAGATTATTCCTAATCCCTTAGCTCTCTTAAGCTTGTATACTTTTGTTTACTTTACTTAAGCAAAGCAATTTTATTTGATTCTCCAAACAAAAGGAAGCCTCTTAGTATTCTTTCAACATCCTTGGTCATTTCTTTGAAGAGGAAAAATTGCAAGGAACGGTAAATGTGAAGGGAATTAAGAATTGAGTCCATAAGTTGTACTGTACTAGTAAAGGATAATGATTACACTAACTATTCGCCCCTTTCTAAATCTTCTTTAAAAGAGGGATATACAATTTTTGAGATCCTTTAAGGGTAAATCTAGCTTCATTTGGTTCAACAAGTCAATCCTCTTATCCTCTTTTATAATTTTTTTCCTTTAAAGAAAAATGGATGAATTTATATGAATAAACCACCTAATTGCTAATGCACCTATTTTAGCCACCTTCACCTTTTCTTTTCCCTAAGTCTCTCACCTTCTTTTTCATAGATTAACCCTCTTCAATATCCTTTTGTTAACATTTCCTACCTTCTTTCTCCACCCATTTTCTTTTTTTTAATCATTACAAGCCAACTTATCATCTTCTTCTCATCATCAAACCATCTTAATTCTCTATTAGTCTCTACTTTCTTTATATACCTTTAGTAGAATAAGTTTTCCATATGAAGAATCAAGATAGTACAACTCTAAGTTAAGCACACTGAGAAAATAGTTCCATAAATATCTAATTTGAATTAAAAAATTTAAGGATCACTAGGAAGGATAAGAAATCATAAATGTAAAAACTATGAGTGGAGACATCTGAGGCAAAACCCAACAATATTCATTTTTTGGATTATGTTTTAGCTTTGATTAGAATTAAATTATTTTTCTAAGTCATATTTTTCGTAATCATTGAAATATTCTCAAAACTGAAAAAGAGCTTTTATTTCTTATGTTTGCTTTAGAAAAATTACGATCATACTTGTTAAGTGCTAAAGTTATTGTTTATTCTGATCATGTAACTTTGAAGTACTTTATCACCGAGAAAGAAAAAAATTTGAGGTTAATCATGTGGATTGAAGAATTGGACTTACTATAACTTATATGGCTATATACGGGGGTAACTCACTAGAAATGTGTACAAACTCAAAGACGTTTCAAGTAACCCTCATACCTACATGCCTGTATGGAGACTTACATAACCATGTAGGTGACTATATGATCGTGTTTGTTGACCATGTAACTCATTGGGACTGTGTAACTCATTTGATTTTTGCTAAATTAATATACACAGCCACTTACATGCTTGTGTATCTGACTGTGTATAACCATATAACCATAATTTTGCACTATAAAAGCATTTTAAAAGGCCAAAAAATGTACGAAGAGATTATAGACTTAAAAGGAGGCAAAATTCCTTCCCTTTGAGAGTCATGAGGAGTTAAACTTCATCTTTCCAATTCAAAGGAGATATCAAGGCCGACAAATATGTTCCTTAGTTAATCTAGTGATGTTGTTCTTAACTCTTTTGAGATTGACTTTTTTATTTTGTGTTTAATTAATGTTTTGGATTTATATATGAATGTTCTAGGTACCTCTATTAGATTTTTTTTGGATGGACTCATTGCCAAAATCTAGATTTGTATACGTAATCATTGTTAATCTAATTCATATGTGATAACTAATGGTTGTTCTTCATTAAGGATAATGTTTCATAGGTTAAATGACTCGAGCCTATATGGTTGTTGCTTAGATTAACTTAATTTCCTATTGCATAATGTGGCCTTCACACTAAATCTCTAGAGCTTATTCTAGGTTGTCTAATAGCTAGACCTAATTAAAGATCTTGTTTTAATTAGATACAACCTGAGGGAAAGCTAGGATTAATAGATCTTTTTATTGATTTATGGATAATAGTTTAAAAGAGATGTACAAGAACAATATGACAATCGATTATGCTTATTCATGCGAAGGGTAGTATTCCATGAAACACTTTATATTATGAGTAACTTCATAGAGAGCACTTTGAAGTCTCTCTAGTCCCTTCCTAACCTCTTGTGTTACTGCTTACAAATTGGAACCATTCAATTTATTAATATTAATAAGTTTACTTTCAACTTGCTAAAGCTTCCTTTGATGCTTGCATTGATCACCTTTCAAATTGCTAGCCCAAGCCCATCTATCTCAATCAAATAACTATTACATTGGATGGGAAATTCCTTCTATGCTGATTGATCATACTTTATACTAGGATAGGGGTATGATCAGGAAGTAAGTGATTATTGAAAGATGCCTTACTCTCCGAAGCGTTCTATATCCATATTTCACTAACCACTTGTTAAGTAAACACCAAAAGATATGGGTTAAAAAGTGTTTAAGCACTAATCCCCCAGAGCTCAAGTTTATGTAGGTATCAAGAGTATATTGATTTTTTTTGCCTTTTATGTCAATATTAAGCAGCATCAAAGGAAAACCAATAATTGTTATAACCTCCATTGATATCAATTAAGGAATAACAATGGTATCTCCAATAATTTACTTGAAATGAAAAATCACCAAGAGCCCTCACCTCACATAAGCCAAATAAGGAGGTTGGTATCAAAATACCAATTGTTGATCCAAGGAAGAAAAGGAGGTAACCATTGTTAGTACATTAAAAGAGGTATATTCTTACTTTTATATCGATAAAATTTAATCATATTGACTTACATACATATTGAGTATTGAAAATGTTGTACAAGGATAATAAACATTGCTCATTGTTTTTATAGATTTCTTGATGAGAACTTTGCCCATATGATAGAATCTTTGTGAAAGGGGAGAGGGGAGTTTTTTTTTCTTTTTGACACTTATGGATTTATTAATCATATACCTTTTATGTTAAAAAAAGGGAGACAGAAAGGTGATATTAAAACTTGATCATTTCATGAAGCATGACTTAATTGGGAGCGTGCATTACAAGTTGCATTATCATGAAGAGAAATTCACTCATTGTCATTTATTTTCTTCAGTATCATTAAAAAATCACCATTAAAAGGGAGAGACTGTTCCACCAAAAGAGGTTCTATCCTATAGTTTTGAAGATAATAAAATATATTACTAATAATATTTTAATCCTTCCAGATATTAGTAAGTTAATCTATAAAAAAAGGATCAAGATTAATGGAAAGGTTAGTTATCAAAATAACTAATTGAACAATCAAAGGACAAAGAAAATGAGAAAAATGGAGAACATATTCAATTTAAGTGAAGAACTAAGAGTAAGTAGAAATAAAGTATATCAAGACTTAAGCAAATTATTGCAATGCTTCTTATATCCTTATCTTTGTTGTTTTAATGGATTAGGGTCTTAATAGATAGAAGAGGAAAAAGAAGCAGGCGAGTACAATTTATATATTAAGTTGCATCTTCATCCCTAAGAGAAGCAACTAGATCGATTATTGCATGATCATTTATATATAGGGAATAATGCATAAATCATTTAATAATCAATATGCAATTAGTTTTGATATTTAAAAAGAACTTGTGATCATTAAAAAAACTTTTAAAGAACTTTTGAAATGGTTTTAAATTAATTTTTTGTCAAAGGAATGTGTTTTGATCTTTGAAAGAACTTAAGAAGAACTAAAAAAACATGTTTGAGGAAATTTGGCAGACCAGTGTGAAGATCTTAGTGACCAATATTAGGGTTTTAGATACATTGAATTGCCAATGTAATAGTGAAGTCAACCAATAACTTTTGAGAACATGTATCAAGACTTTGATAACTTTGATCAATCAATTTAGCACATTGATCAACCAATGTACCAAAATGGTCAACTATATAGAATGCTCAACTAATTGTACTATTGTTTATCATTGTAATAGCTAGTTTTTTATTATAACAATTATTTTAGATTGTTTTGAGTTTATATAAACCATATATGAGTTAGAAGAAGTAGGTTGGGTATACTAGAGAGTTGCTAAAAGTATTGAATGGTTAAAAAGTGCCTATAAGCATTATATAATACATTTTTAACCTTTGTTCATTTGTCTAATCAAGATAGGGATGTTCTAAGTTGTATATTTGAGCAATTTTTCAAATTTAGAAAACTTGCTTAGGATACACATTATGAGGGTTCCTCTTGGCCTTGAATAAGATTTATAGAGTTACTTTTCACTGATGATAAAGAAAGATATTTGTAAATGTTTCTTTTTACCTGTGGTAAAGAAGATGTTGTGTATTTTAAATGCCAGTACTATAAACAAATTATGAATTAGATCAAACAACTAGTAATCCTTCAAAAAGTAAATAAGAATTGGAGAGAGATACCTACTTGGCTTTGTAAGCACAGGAGATGGATGGATTCAATTTGGGCTATAACAAATCTAGCCTTAGCTTCATGGTACAAGCCTCTGGTTGGAAAGAAACAATAGTATCTTCAAGAACCAGGCGAAGAAAAGAGAAAAATTAAATTTTATCATCATTAACCGATTAAGGGAGCAAATCTTCACCTTAAAATTGCACAAGAACCCATCACTGTCTGCATCACTGAGAGGACGATCTGAATTAGGAATGCTACCCTAATCACAAAGAGAGGAATGATATCATGTATCATTTCTAGAAGCCAAAAGATGGCAAATGAATGAGGACCCCTTGATACTAAACATTGACAGATTGAATGAGTTTTCTAATAGAAGAGAATGGTTATAGCAAATGTTGTCGTATCACTTAATATAGGTCTATGTGATAGTAAAGGTTGGGAGTCTATGTGATAGTAAAGGTTGGGACACTTCACATGAGGAAAACTAGTATTATATTCTATTTCAATTTATTTTGAAAATTTCAATACAATGTAATTTCTCAAAAAGATGTTGTATAAAGGGTTCCTTTTCACCCATTAAAAGACGAAAATAATAACTTCCTAAGTGAAACTTGGGGAGTAGATATAAGGTAAAGATTGTTTGGTTGAACCACTATAATTCAATCTTATCTCTTTCTTTTTTTGGCTTTTTTACTATTATTGTGCTTGTTTTATAATTATGTAAATTTGAAATAATGATTCATCAGCTTAGAAGCAGGAAAAAATTGAACACGTATAATTTGGGGACCAACAAATATTCTTTTCATAAAAGAGAAATAAAACACGTGTTAGCTTTACTGTTTAATTAATATCGTAATTGGATGGATTCATATAAGAACAATTTAGAATTTATGTCTAATTTCAATTTGAATATTAAAATTATGATCTTATCATAATTTTAGTTGTACAATTATTATTTTAAAAATTTTATCTGTAGTATTGAGCATTACATATAATTAATAAATACATGAAGATAAAAAAAATATTTATTAAATAACAGAACAATATCATACATAAATTGCAATCAACCAATTGATTGTAAAGTAAAAACTAACAAAACTACTATACAAGACTTAGCCTTCTATCATATTGAACTACAAGGCTCACCTTGAAAATGGTATAACTTAGTTTATGACGTAATCAATGATTTTAAAGGCTTTTGCATGAAAATAAGAAAACTAAGACCTTGGTTGCCATTGGCACTTCTCCAAAACCTTTTTCTTATACGTTCATGTGTTCCTATGTAATTGTTGCAAAAATTTTAATTTTTTAAGAGTTAAATTATTATCAGTGCCATTTTTAAAATGTTAAAATATAACATGATGTCATAAATAAAAAGTAAGTACTAAATTAAACACTTTAAGAAACATTGAAAGGAAATCTATTCTTTTTGCCCTTGGAGGCAATTTATACCTTGAGAATACATCTTGCCAATCTTTTTAAACAATATTTTCTCCTCCTTTTCATTTCTGCTGTACTTTCCCTTCTATTTCATCTCCAACTCTTCCAATTTTTAATCTTCACTTTAAATTTCTCTCCTCTTTGCTTTTACAGATAAAGAATGCAACTTCCAAAAGATTCCAACTTTCAATAAAAAAAGTAGTAAGTTGTAATTCTTCAACCAATTTTAAGCATCAACAAAATCCTGATAATTGAAATAAAGGTAACAAGCTTTCAAATTTCAACATAATTTTCAGTAGTTTATCATAAAAATTTTAAATTCTAATCTAGAATTGCAATTCCATTTCCAACTTCAATTGAATATCAATGCAACTCCAATTATGGAAACCAGATAGAGGCTTAGAGGTTTTGCTAGAAAGCAATAGTTTCCTCCAAATCATCAGAAATTTTTCGGTCAAGATACGTACCAGTAGCAATCTGTAAACTTTCCTTGTAAGCGAAATATTTCGAACGCTAGGGCAATCTTACCATCTGCTAGATCATTAACACAACACAATAAACATACTAAGCCCTGAAGGGGTATTAGATAACTGGGCTGACAATCGGCAAATACTCAAATGCCATAACAACCCATGGGTTACCACAACCTACTCACTATTAACATCCTAAGGACAGAAATACAGATGCACGGCGCTGTTCATCTTTCATTAACAACCGGCTGCTTTCAGGAAGTTGTCGAAAGGACTAGCAGGAGGCAGCCTCATAGCTAAGCTCGAGTCCATCGGTCTCACGGATCCCTGAACACAACCACAGACATATATCAAGATTACTAAGATGTAGCAGTTTGTAAATGTGTGCAAATACAAGTGAACAGAAATGGTATTGTATTGTACTACAGTCAGTCAAATATTTAACAAACCACCATATGAGCTACTGCAAGTGTAATTGAACTGTGCTAGATTCTTAACACACCCAAGTACATAGGAATCTAGCTCTAATGGCAATGTTGCACCTCAAAGAAATTCTAAGATGATATGCAACTCCATATATTTTGTCAGACCTTCAACGGCACAGGGCATCCATTTGTAGGATGTGCGAGTAAAACTTTGTCAGCTGCTCTAGCATGACAGTTTTCTTGCACCAACCAGTTAGAGAGTTTCTTCCTCGTACCAGTTCCCAAAGCTTCACACTGTTTAGCCATGGTATCATATGGGAGAGGTGATGTAGAGACAGATGTCCCTACAACTTGACCAGCTACCTCTAGTGCCTGAATCAAAGTACTCAAAATGTCAAAAACTATATTGGCTTATAAACAAATCAATTGTACTTGCTTCTGCACAAACAATGACAGAGAGGAGGTGACTTTTCAGAAGCAGGATTACCGATTCCAGTAGCTGCCCAATGCTGATAATGTGGGAGACAGAAGGGGATGATGGCATCTTGGGAATAAACCGAGACAAATCTGCAACAGATGCTTCACTTGTCACATCATCCTGAACTAACGATGTCAGAGCATCCTGCAAAACAGAAAGTTGTTGGCCGTGTTTTATAAACTTGTTTTTATGTTCAATCATGAAATAATCATGAATGTTAAACTCATACATCATCAAATGAGAGCGATTCCTTTGAATGGGAAACAACTTTACAGTGGTCTATGTCAAGTACTAGTTGCGGACCAAACATGAAAGCTTCATCAGGCACAAATGGTTCTGACAACTGTCTAGCCAACTCATCCACCCCCAGCTTAAAAAGGACATATAAACATCAGAAAGAGAAAGATAAAGACAGAGAGAGAGAGAGACCACTACTAAAATTGCTTACCTCCACAGTCTTGGATAAATTCAAAGCTAAGAGATCAATTATTCCCTTGTTTGATTCAAATAATCTTTGTAACTCACGAATTGATGCCATAGCTAGCTGATTGTCAGTAACAGATCCATATTCTCCTATATCTGTGAAAGGCTTTACGTGTACTTGAAAGTTGGTGCCAATAGCCAGGAAGGGATCAAGCTAGTCAAAAGAAAACAATTTCAGTTAGTCACTGCTCATCTGCTGTACTTGGAAATTGAATTCCAGTTAGCTGGCTAAATGCTTTTAGAAATTGATTTCCAGTTAGCTGGCTAACAAACATCTAGAGATGGCAAAAGTACACTAGCCGGGGCCCAGTCTGGTCAGACCCAAAGTCAATGAAGTTAACCCGAGTTAACCAGGATTCAGACTAGGCTCAGGTCGGGCCGAGCTCCAACTATATATAAAGAAAAGATTCTGATTTCACTTCTCTCATCTGTTCTCTCTGTAGCTTTCATCTTTCTTCCTCTTCCATAAAACTGCAACTCTTTTTCCAAATTTAGGTAAAAGAAAGACAGCAGAGACATCCCAAGCATGGGTGGTGGCCTTGGAAGGTGACCAATGTTGTTGTTGTGGTGACCAGTGCAGAGCTTGGAAATCCTCATGGTGATGGTTACACCAGCAGAGCAGATATTTCGCAATTGCTGATCAGTGTTGTTCCATTTGTTGTCTTTGCATTTTATTAATTTCTTAGTTGCTTTTTGTTAATTTCTTCTCCAAATCCTATTTGAAGCTCTTTTCCTAGCACCAAATCTTTCTCATGCAACTTGGATTCTAAAACATTGGAGAGGGGTCGATGTTGATCAAATTTTTATAGGTTAGGTTGGATTGGGAGCTGGACGGTTGGCCCTTTGGACTGCTCAAAGCCTGATCAGGTTCAAGCTCAAATGAGCCAAGCCTGATTGGGCCTTAGGCTGGGCTCAGGCCACCTATAAGGGGCATTGGACCAGGCCCGGCCCATCCCCAGGCCTGGCCCATCCCAGCCCACTGCCAACACTACAGACATGGTAAAGTAAATCTTGTAGAATTAAAAGCTTCACATGGTAGAATCAATAACGAAAACCCTCAACTGATGAAAGATAGAAGACTCACATTTGATGGAAGTAAGGATTTAATGAACTCGTTCAACTCAGCAACTTGATATATTTTGGCTGCAGACATCAGCATGCCAATTGATAATCCAAATATCGATCTCTTACATGCAGGAGTTAATGTCCCTGAGAAAAGATAGCATAAACACATGAGTTGCATATGTATTTTAACTGACATTGAATAGATGTTTCAGAAAGAAGAGCTTCTACCATTGTTGGAATCCAAGGCCAAATTCGCAAGAGAGAGGGGAAGCTGGAAGAAGCGGACTACAAGAAGGTCATTTGTATTCTGCATATTACAAATTCCAAAAGAGTTACTAAATATGTAAAGAATGATATACCAAAAATCTCAAATTATAGCTTTAAGTAACCCCAAAACCATGATTAATATCCCGTGATCATCACGATTGTCCTCATCAAGATTTTTATAAGATTCCATGTAGCCAACCAGGACCGTAAATGAGACAGATCCTAAACAATAGAACAGGTTTAGCTTAAGGATAAAAGAATAAGTTGCAGCAACAAACAGAAAGGAAACTAGGTGCAATTGTATTCCAGTCATGCAACAGGAGGGTAAAGGCAGTGGTAGCGAGTGATTTCTGCATTGTCATCAACTACTTTAACAACAAGACATTCCAACATCAGGATTTAACAAGTATAACAACCATAACAGCATAAAACAAAAAGAAAACGGCATAGGATTTTTAAGTATGATATAGTGTCTATTCTTCATTTTGTAACAGCAAAACTTCCAATATGTTCAAAGACTTAGTTTTCAACAGAAACATCTCATTAATAAATAAAACAATAAAGTTTGAATCTTACTTTCAACCGTGAAGAAACAACTGTCAACACAAAAGAATGAGCTATAGCTTCAAAATTTGAGGGCATGTTATCTGAAAGGTTCGCTTGTACCCAGAAGGCAGACAGCAATTGGCCTATTTGATCCTCATTAAGCTTCACTACATGTAGTTCCTGCAAAAAGCATCACAACACATAAGTGTTGCTGTGGCAAAGTAGCTTACAAGCATATGCCAAGCATACAGAACATGAATTGGAGTTGCTTACCCCCTCAGAAAAGCTGGATGTAACAGCAGTCCTGTCAATTATTGAATTGATCGAGTAAAAATTGGAGGAATTCTTTCGAGTCAAGCATTGTTTCCAATCTTCGTCCATGCTTTCCAATTCCTTATACTCACCATGCACATTTTTTCCATGCCTTTCAATTTTACCATCTTTCTCTCTACGGAGCCTTTCAAGTAGCGATGTTATTGAAGCAAAAGCTGATGCAGTATCTGAATGCCATTTTCGCAATTCACAGATGGAACCTAACTGCAAAGAAGCTTCGCGCTGGAGTTGAATAGAGCTGGGCATGAGAAGGATGGAAAATATTCGGTGTGCCCCAACTCGAACCTCAAGATCTGGATGTACCATTACTTTCAAAAGTTGGATTAGAAGTTCTTCAGGGAAGACCTAAAATGAAGTTATATACAAGTGAGCAAGTATGAGCGAACATGTAGACAAAATTGAGTATAATCATACAGGATAGGCAAATAATTCATTTCATAATAAAAAAGATGAGCAATTAGAAAATCCACAACTTAATGAAGTTGTATTTGTTCAATAAAGAATATCACTAACCAACAAAAACTCATATATTGATCATTGTACATCCTGGAAAATTGAAGATATAAGATTGAATACCTGGCAGTCGTCGAAAAAAATACACAAATGAATGCCATGAAAATAGTAAATTGATCTAACCTGCAGCGAAAGTGAAGGTGATGACAAAGAGATCACATGAGCAAGAACAACGAGGGACCCAATTGTTGAACGGGCAACAACTCCAGCAGATGCTAGCTTCTCCAGTGTTATGGCCATCATGTCAAATAGGGGTCGTGTATCACCAATCTAATCTCAACAAAAGAATACATAAAGAAGTTGATTCAAACACAAAACTAAGTGCTACTCAGTAAGATTGTAACTCTCAGCTTCCACAGGAGGGAAGAGGGATTTTGCAGTTCAAGTTACTACATGCATAGCTAGTCTTGACCAGACATATGCCTAGATCCCCAAAACAAATTTACTGTCAAGAATCAGTCATGTAAAATCTTAAAGCTTACCCCTTTAGCAATTTCAAGCAAGCAAAATTCAATGGAGTTCTGGAGTGATATATTCAGGTTTGACTCTTGGTCTCCTGCAGATTCAACTGTTGCTTGAAGACTTTTTCTCAAATGTCTGCACAGATCACTCACAATGCTAATTTCAACCAGCACTGCTTCAGATCGTATTTGCCTAGCTAAAGCTGCAGCAAGTTGAATGACATGGGATTTGAGTTGTGGATCATGTGCTATATTTTTGTGGTCCAGATGGCGTATAACAGCAGCCAAAACCAATTGTTGATCCCCTGGAGTGAAAGAAACATTAAAAATAACACAGTTGCAATTGTTTTTTTTTTCCTGGGGAGTATTTGCAACCCTAAATTCAAGAAAGGGCTAGACATGCATAAGCTAAGCATAATGAAAAGGCATAAAGAGTATTCAAGATACCTGAAGTTTCCAAAAAGTAGCACAGGTCTGACATAACAATCATGGCCAGACCTTGTCGAGGAACCCAGTGCCTCCCAGTATCAAAGTAGTTAAACATTGGGTCAAGAACTCTGCGCATTGTTGTCCTCTCCTTTGCTAGCTCAACCATTCTTTGAATACAAACTTGAGCCCATACTCTGGGTGTCTCAAATTCTTCTCTAAAAGATAAAATGCATTGGAAATAGGAAGACAAAGAAACACTAGACTGAGATTAAGTATAGAAGAGTTTACGAAAATTACCTTGTCAACTGAGAAGGATCTATTTTTTTAGTTTGTTGTCTCATAAGTATGCAGCTAGAGTTAGCATCTGTATCAACAACAGGAGTTCTGCCCTCACATCTAACTACTTCATCCACCCAGTTATGTTGTGGCTCCTCTCTCCCATCATTATTTTCTACATGCAACTCCGGCTCATAGTTATCCAACATTGCATGAACAATCTGCGGAAATTGTTTTAAGCATGATTTAAAAAATAATAATAAGTATACAGAGTAATAGCAGCAAGTGAATGCCAGCTATAGCTTGACAAGAATTCAACAGTCCTACTTGGCTCGATTTGTTACTTATCTGCAGGCTAAATCATGGTCATGAATTGCAACTAGCTTTTTAAAACATAAATGTCAGTAACACCAACAGAAGCAAATGGCTAAGCATGAAACATCAGACAATGTTACTATATATTATAAGATAGTTGACAGTAAGTCAATTTCCATAAAGTAAATAATCATGTAAAGCAACAGATAACCACTCAAAGCACATACCTCATCAAAAGCAGCAAAGATGTACGAAAACTCTGTCATGTACCAAACCTATCAAGAGCAAACCACCAAAAAACATAAGTTACATACCAAGAATTCTATAATCATTGACATGTAGGAAAATGGTGATTAATATTTTAAATTAATTTATTTATATGTGAAGAATATAACATATGAGTAAATACCATAGCTGAAAGGCACTGAAGGCTATAAGCTTTCAAACGGCTAGTATGATGTTTTTCTCCATTCTCACGTACCAGCTTACATACTCTTTGAACGAATTTCTCAATTGTATGTGTATATGTACCATCTGCCTGTTTTAGCATCAGAGTACGGTAAAGTGATAAGGTAAATTATCATCTAAAATAATTATAACTAGAGTTACTTCATAAGAAGAGAGATTTACTAAAGGGTTGATATTAACAGAAGCTGATTCATCTACTTCCCAAAGATGAAATAGGTTCTGGAACAAATAATTGTAGGTAAATAACTAATTGTGAAATTATACTAACAGCCACTGTTAGATCAACATAACCATCTTCTAGCATCATCTGTGGTATCTTCTGTACCTTTCTCATCCAATTATTAGCATATCATCTGAAAAACCATTGAGTTTAGACATAATCTACCTGACTATAAATGAATGTTGTTAAGGTTTGGCAACCAAGGATCAGGCAAGCTTCTTGCTTAGATTTGTCCAACAGTTCTTTGACCACATTTAACAAATTGATTGCAAAGTATGCCCTGAAAATTCCAAGATATGGCATTATAAAAGAAACATAAATTCTCAGCATTTAACTTTAGGTGTATGCAGCAGAAACAAACACCATTAGTTAGATTTGCCAGAGGACAAGCTAAATGAAAAGACTAAAAAGTTTCACAATCTCACAGATAGACAAATATAAAAACCAAATCAACCAATTAACAGAGTAAAATGCCATTCAGCAGCCTTATTAATCACATAAGCAAACTACATCATCAAGCTTTTTCGTGGACAGACATGAACATGTGGTCAAACATGTAGAATTTTGGGACCAATTTAGATGTAAAGCAGAGTATTGATAGCAAGAAATTTATAAAAAAACCAAAAAAAAGGCAACAAGTACTTACATCTGCTCTTTACATATAGAAACCATTTTGTTGTATGCCTCAGCAACAATATTGATGAACTTGACTTGTCCACTTCGCAGTTCTTTGTAACATCTTTCCTCGAGATATTTTGCAATCTATTTAAAATAGCACCAGCAAGAAGTTACAGGTTCACTCTCTACCTTCAAGGCTTGAAAAACGTTTTATAACACAGCAGTTATGCATAAAGACAGCACCTTTGGAATCCTCAGTGGGTTTTTTGCAGCATATTCACATAGTTTGACAATTTTTCTTTCATTTATAGTACCATCCTGCAAAATATTGTGGAGACGTCAACTTTTGTTCCCACAAAAAAGAATAACAGTGAAGCGAAAACAGATGGGTTGTACATAGTGCTAACAGATTTCCAACTACACTGCTTCTAACAACTCTTCTACAGAAATAGAGTAAGTACACTGCATTAATTGATTAAATGCAAACAAAGGCATTTTGAAACATAAAACAATAGGTCGCTCCAGAAAAGTCTCTGAATGTGACCTGTTCCATCACATGATAAAACCTTTCATGGTAATATCACTATTCACTACATCCACATATGTCGACACTCTGATGTTCCAGACAAAAGTAAAATTGCAATTTGAGAACCATATATTTCCTAGGCGACAGCTTAGTATCAATTGATCACACGTCTTCTCAAACCACCAAGGCATTGTTGAGAGAAAAACGACTCACTGGGGACTTAGGGAAGATCTCCGAAAGCAATTTCTTATATCGCTTTACAGGTTGCCGAGATCTGGACCTCAATGCAGGACAGCATATGCACATGCTTTCGCAAGCAGGGAATATCTTCCTGGAAACGAGCCCCATTTCCTGGCCATAACGATCAAAAGAGGAGAACATAATGAGAAACCCAACTAAGATCTTCTGTTGCAAACTCGAGTCGTAAACAAATTCATCCTTGAATATAGTTAAAATCTGCTCAAACCAAGTAAAGTGAAAGCACCGGTATGAATGAAAGCAAGATGATCCACACGTACAAAGCAAGCGAGGAAGAAGTTGTAGAAAAGCAAACTAGCCGTTCTTTATGATTTTGTTTTTAAAACCAGGAAAAGAGATAACCAGAAGGCCGTAATTTCAATTGTGTGAAACAGACACAAAGGACCAGCAGGAAAACCAAAAACGCATCATACATTTAGATGCAGATCGAAAACTGCAAGGAGAATGCCAATGTAACGCATACAAAGAAACAACACGCACCTACAAGCTACAGCAACGTACCAACTCGTATCCGAACTAAAACTTGGCTGCACGAAAAAACAAGCACCCGATAAACATCAAGTCGGTGTGGCATTTACGGCACCAACAAGAAGAAAAAGAACAACCCAGAACAGCAAATTTAGAGAACACAACCCACCAACAAAAAGCATGAAAACAGACGAGTGCATAAAAGAAGGGCAGAGAAGGCAACGTACCTATCCGGTGTGGCTGAGCCTCCGCAGAGGCAACAGATCTACGAGGGAAAAAGAAGAGAGAACACAGGAGAAGGAGAAGGAGCAAAGCAAGAGCAAGAGCAGGAGCAAAACAAGGTGATATCGGGGAGAGCGCGTGGCTGAGGGGGAAAAAAATTAAAGAAAGGGACGTTTGAGAGAGAGAGAGCACGTGAAGTATGTCAGTATTGAGCAGCTTTAAGTGTGGAAGACTAAAACTTGTTTTTAAGTTGCAAATTCAAAACATTTGTCTTTGAATGAAAGGCTATGCAGATTTCGACAGAGGCTCTCATTTCAAAGTTTTGGAAAAGCTTTAATTTTTATGTAATTCAAAATTTGGTATGCCAATCAACCAGTGGTTCTGTAATTTCATCCTTTAATTAGAAGTCTTAAGTTCGAGTTTTAAGAATGAAAAAATCTGTTTGGCTAGCACTTTGTTTCTTACGGGCTGATCCGATGCGAGCGAAGATTAGTCTAAGAGTGGATAATTTAAAGGAGCCTGCTTATAATTATTGGGACTCTCTTAATACACCTCGTAGGCTAATAAAAGAAAAAAATTTGGTATGCCATTGCCCAGACCCAGATCAAGAAGGATAGCTTAGCTTTATAATCTTACGATAATAAAATGTATTCTACTCGAATTCAAAGAAAACGCTAGTCTTGGTTATTGGATAATGTCTACTTATATCTTCCCGCTAATTCATCTCAGCATTCAAATATTAATCCGTCAAAACTGTACCATCACACGTTCCATCTTGCATATTTAATTAATTTCATTTAGTAAATACTAATGAATATAATCAAATTTAAAATATCTTCAATATATATTGATTTAATAA
>JANIPM010000006.1:44927375-44940886 GCA_027478405.1 Erythroxylum cassinoides
ATTCGTTGTTTCCGCATTTCGTCCTTCGATTTGCCTTCGGATTCGAATTATCCAATTTGAATCCGCTTTGGTTTCGGCAACTTTCGTTTCGTTTTCCGGTTGGGATCCGGTTTCCGGATCGGGTCCCAACAGAGTCTAATCCAAAACTTGACAAATTTTACAAATTTAAATGACATTGCTTTGTTTTATAAACAAAATTTAAGGCCAAACTTTTTTTTACGAAATAAAACGATGTTATTTTAATCTAGGTTAACCTGCGTCATTTTCCCTACCTTTTCTCCCTCTCCTGTGTCATTCTCTTCCTCTACCTTCGGACCTCAGTCTCTCTCTCTCCCCCTCTATGACCATTCTGCTACCTGCTGCCCACTTTGCTTTCCTCTTCCAATCTTCCCACTCCCTTCCACCTCCCTTTTGCAGCGCCACCTTGCTCCCCGCTTCCCCAGTGCCATCTGTTCTTCCTTCTTCACCACCTACTCACCATAGTAAAGTTTCTTCGTCTTATTATGGTTTTGAATCTTTTCATTGAAGATTGAATTTGCGAAATATTGAAATTTTTGGTATTGTTGCCATCTTGGGTACTTCTGTAGATTTACACAATCACATACATGGGCATGTATATGACCATATAAGTGACTATAAAGTGAAGTTTTGAGAACTTACACAGTTATATACACACCTGTTTATGTGCTTATACAGTCACAGACACATTCATGTAAGTGACCATCACAAAAACTTCACGGTGAATTACACAGTCACAATGCACGACCATGAATGTGATCGTATAAGTTGATAGGTGTAAATTATACTATGTTTTCATAGATGTTTAAGTGTGCTTTTGAGTATTTCTTAGATGATTATCATCTATATAGGATTAGAATTATGTTATTATTAGTAATTGTTTATATTTAAAGTGTTTATATAGTTTTGAACATGATTTGGATCTTAATTTTATGTTTGAAGAGGTGTTTGATGTGTGTTTGAGTGTATGGAAACTGGAAGTTGAAGAAAAGAGAAGAATTGGAAGCATAGAAATAGGCCACGATCGTGACTTGTCTTCCAACGATAATGACAGAGAGCGCAGACAACTATTTTGACGAATTTTAACTTTTCTAGCATGAGACTCTTTTTGTAATTTTGACGTTTTGAGGTTATTTTTAGAACTAAATTAAGTGGGGTAAACTCTATAGAAAGAATCTTAGAAACTTCAAGAACTATTTAAGAACATATAAAACTCATAAAAGGGCAGCCAAAATTTTCCAAAGTGAGAGAGTAAGAAGGAGGAGCAAGAAGAGCAATCCAGAAATTTCAGATTTTAAGTTTGAGTTCAAATTAAGTTCTTTCTTTCTTTCCTTTGTTTATTTCATTAAACTTTATATGTAACTTGGATTTGAATATGTTATTCATGTTTAGGATGCTCGAATTATCATATTTAGATATGTTGTTGAGTTGTTTTATGACTTGATTATTGTTGATTTCAGTTTAATTTTCTGGTGTTGTAATGTTTGGGTTTGCTAATCTTCGATAATAAATCGAGAGAGTGAGTCAAAAGTAATATAATTGTTTTGTGACTTGTGTATTTAATAAACGACATTGTTTTGAAACTGATGTTTTTATTACGTATTTTGATAAATGATATTGTTTTCAACAAACCTCCACTTGAAGTTCAAGTGACAATGTTTTATTTTCTGAAATTACATTTTTGAACAACTTTGCATTTGGAGTGTTAAAGATGACTTTTATTGCATGAAATAATATTTTAGAATTTACATATGCATAATCGAGTCATGTATGCTACGTGTATTTATTCTTTTTTGCTTTAGAGCCATGACACGGTTTCATTTTATTGGTTGGACCGATAAATAAAAACATGGTGTCTTACTTGATTTTTGTACTTAATATTTATATATGATTTTTGTGATTGGTGAGGAGGCGACTAGCCAATCATGTGTTAGACACAGCTGATTAAGCGACCGTCGTACCCTTAACGTTGGTACATAAAAGTCGAGTCCCTGTATCGACATCTTTCTAGGGGACTTGCGAGTAATTCCATATTTAAGGTCTGGACACTAACAAAATCAATATTTAAAGTCATAACACTCTTGTCGACTGTAGTCCGGACTCACCACAGATAAAAGTTGAGTTAATAACAAGAATCGGAGGGTATGCACACTAGTTTGGCCGACTAGTGGTGACACACATGATTGTTTTGTCTTATTATGATATTTATTTTTTGAACAGATTTGATTTATACATGTGATATCTTTCTACTTATGTGTATTGGAACTAGAACTGGAATCTATATTTACCCGATGAGTGGTTAGTAGGCTAGGCATATATGATTTCTAACCAGTATACATTGAGTCATAGGCTAGGCCTATGTGTTTATATGTGATGTATGTTCACCTTATAGGTTATTTATACCGTCTTGGTGTGTATCGAGTTCTATTTGTGATATATGTTTTTCCTGCTTACTGAGTATATAGTGTACTCATCCCCTCTACCTTCTAACCATTCAGATTAATTTAGTAAGCTTGAAGTTCTTAGTGGATTGTGCGGTCTTTTGATATTTTCGAGGTATTAACCCATGTGGGTAGTTTCTGTTTGTACTTAGTTACATAGTGACTGATGAACTGTTTTACTGTTTTTACTAAATTAGTTATGTTGATATGTTTTATGACTTTATAACCTGACTTTTGTAGTTTATAAAAGATTTTATGTATGAACTTTTAGTATTATTGTTGAGATTATTTTTGAGTTGACTTAAGTCCTGAAGTTGTGGTAAAATTTTTGATGTGAATGTAGAAGTATGTTTAAAATTGTTTGCAGGTATTTGATTGAATTTTGAGATTTCTAAAATACAGTCGTTGTGTTGTCCAAAATTTTTAACTAAAAAAAAAGATGATCAGTTAGTCTTGTATGGTTGGATTAAGAATACCGTGAGTGTCCTTAACTCGGTTATGTGACAGTTGTAATGGGCCTAATGTAGTACCAAATTGTGACATTAAAATTGAAAGCTAGAGGGCATCTCTTCTTAAGCAACCTTTATACTTAATAGCCACTGTTCTTGATAGATAATTTGCAATTGGAGAATCCTTAACAATCTTGTCTTTAATTGAACATGTCTGCACTATTGTATCTACCTTGACTAGCTTATTCATTTAATCGTGGTCCACCTCCTTTTGCTTTATAGATACCATAATTGACTCCATCTTTGCCTTTTTCTCCTATAACTTGGGAGCGATGTTTGGTATTTTCTCCCTCTTTGTTATCCAAAATCCTAGGTTGTAATCCTTTTTCTTGAATTCCATAAATCTTAGCACTCTCCTGATTTACTAGTAGGGACCCAACTCATAACTTTCTCCTCCTTAAGTCTCCATTGGTATTTCATTGGAACTTCTGCTTACTCATGCTTCCCATCTTTATCAAGCCTCATTGGAACTTCTGCTTACACATGCTTCCCATCTTTATCAAGCCTCATAAGCTTGACTTTATCCAGCGATTCCTTACTAAGAGGAACCTCAACACATATCTTTGTGTACCTATTCTCTTATAGCATTGCAATTGCCTTATCCATACAAATAGGTCTTCCAATAAAGCTTGTAAGCTAACTCAAACCATATATAGAACAATATTTAAGAGGGACATTGTGTATTTCACCTAAATGATAACATTTTAGTTTTTGAAACTTGGTCTCCATTTTTGAAGCAAGAGAGGCTTGTCATTTACATGCCAAGGACCAGTTTTCAGTATTTATCCAATTGAAACTTTAGAGCTAAACTTAAAGATGAACATCGCCTCTTCATTAATAAGGACTTGCTCAACCCTTTTTTTATACTAATAAAGCCCAGTAATGAGCTATAGGAAACCCTAATCTCTTATGAGAGGAGTAACCAATTAATGAAGCAAACCATCACTATCTATGAAAAGTATCACTATCCCCCACAACTTGTTTCCAAGAACACCTAACTACTAGCTTATAACTCCAATGGTCCTAAGGGCTTCAACAATTGAAATACTCGAGCATTTAATGCCTTGGAGCTAGTTCGGTTCGAGATAGTTTCAAGACGAGAAAGAGCTATACGAGGTTTAGAAGAATTTAAGTTACAGAGAGGGAAAGTCATGATATGCCAGGGAAAAGCCAAGGCTAGAAGAAGGTTACGGGGTTATCAAGATAGTTCTAGTTGAAACTTGAGTGCAAAGAGGAACCAGAACAGAAGATATTGGAGAAGGAGCAAGTGGAGAAGGAAAGGGAACCTCATTGACAATTGCCATATCTAAAAAGAAAAGAATGACTGCTATTAGAGGGGAGCAATCCTACCAATAATGTTTACTAGAATAGGAAAAAATCTCCGATAACAATTAGGTCAAAAGAAAAGGAGGAGGTCAATTTGATCAAAAACTTGCTGTGTTTAATTCCTTTTTGGTTTCAAAAGGGATGTTTTTGGGTTATAACAGCTCAACCAAATTCATTCATGGTTGACAATAAGCTTACATCTTGTTTTAATCGTAAAACAACCCCAGATCCAAATTTAACATCTGATAAGGAATAGTTCGGAGACTAATCCCTCCGCGACAGAAACATCTCAAATTAAGGAGGGCTACAGTTAGTCTAAGAGTTTGCTGCATTTCTAAGAGTCAAACCCTCAACCTCTTAGTTAAGCGACGAAGGTATGTGCCACCTACGCCAACCTCTTGGGTTACACTATTCTTTACCTTGGTAGTGTTTGTCTTCGCCTTTTCCCCGTGTAATTTCTACTCCAATGGAGTAGAGAGTCACTTCTAACGTTCGTAAGATCTTTCTCATTTGTTGCCTTTATTTTAATCACTTTACCAGTAGTCATAATAACTTCCAAGCTTTAGCCATAAGCGTTGAGATACGGCTTAAAGTTCGGGATCCAGAATATAGGGATGCATTAGAGGTTGCACGACGCTTATTGTCTGACTTTCTTCTTCACATTCTAATCCTTAGCCTGAAATTACTCCAAGAGAACAAATTTATTGAAGTGCAACCAGGAGCTACTCCTCAATACAATTTTCATGAATTTTTTGATTATAAAAATACAGTGTACAATGGACATAAATTTTAGTAATAGTCTCTGATCATGCTACCATATTGTACAGAATATCCCACGTATATGACCATACATATCTTGCACTGCATTTAACACTGCTCATAATCATAAGCCTTAGAAAGAAAAGCCACCCCAGACCACCAATGTATTTAATCTTTCAACTAAACTCAAAATTTTCAAATGATTCGAAGTTCTCATAGGGAAGAGATTCATCCATACTGGAAACTGCCTCTGAATTTGCATACTCAGGTTCTTCAGAAACATCTGACTTCGTATACTCCAGAGTTTTTTGAGTTTTATATTCCTCCGAGTCCTTGTAAATTTGAGAATCCTCAAAACTTGGAGTTTCGTTGGCTTCATTTTCTACTCCAACAAACTTAAGTAAGTAATCCACTCCATTAACTACATCATATACCATTAATCCAATTCTACCTCCAATCCAACTACCCAGTTGACTTCCTGCAAGATAACCTAGGCGTCCAAGGCTCTGCTCACCATAAAAACCACCAGCGTAGGCACCAGCCAAGGTTCCAGTGCCCCTTAGAAATCCTTCAGTCATGGTACCACCATAGTAAATAGCTTCAAAAAAGTCCCACCCAGAAGAAATGATGGGACCAATTATGCGCTTAGCCTGCCTTGTTGCAAGCTTTGCTGCCTTTACCCCTTCTTTTTGAGCTAGTTTTGCTGCGTCTTTTCCAGGGATTCCTTGTGCCAATGCATCAATTATTGCACGTTCAATTGCAAGATTCCTAGCTTTCTCAACATGAGCGGATCTCATGTTATAGACATACAGCTTTACACCCTCCTTTACTGTGCACGCTAAGGTTCCAGTGCTCATATCAAAGCAATCAAAGATTGTAAATTTCCCACTCTGGGATGAAGAAGCTTCCCCAACCAGTAGTCTACACTTTTCAGCTATAAAAAGAGTAAAAAGTCACAGAAATGAGCATCCAATATGATGGTCAGCAATCTTGATGGCATAGACATTCGTAAAACATGCATAAGGGCTAGAGTGAGATCTTTTTTCTTTACTTAAAAATACAACTATTAACAACGGACCAGATATTTTCACTTTCCTGATATGTTACAGATATTCTCTTCATTTAATTGTATAGGGAAGAGTTACAGACACATCATTAAAACTGAAACAAAGAAGAAGAAGCATTAAGAACACACGGAACAAGTATGACAGAGCAGAATCTCTGCAGGTATGTGGTAATACAACTGGATTTCCTGTAATCAATCATGTTACACACACAGTACTTTTATGCTAAAATAACAACTAATTTGTACAGCTCAGATTTCTAAGTACGAAGTGCATGAAGGTAACATATATTGCTATTACAAAGATAAAAAGATTAAGGATTTTATTAGTCTTGACAGGATCTGTCCTAGTTTAGAGCTTCAATATTCATTTCTGGAGTCCTATTAAATTATGTTCTTTGCAAAGTGGGAGGAATAAAATGCCATCCCTTGCAAAGCCCTCCATATTATGCACAACATGACATTTAGTGTGTTGATGGAACATGATAGAATTTTCATACTGCCCTCTAAAAGAAAGACAACTTTAAAAGCAGTTATCTTGAATCAAGATCTTTGTTTGGGCTTACCTACTTGAACTATATATTTTGACTACCAATTAATCACATAATTTTTTATTCCATCAATAAGTCTATTTTCTTGCAAAAAATTGACACATTCTTTACAATTAAGTTGAAAACTAATTCCTTTTCCTCTTTTTTGTGACAAATCAATTCTAGTAGATGAAAAGCACATCTATACCTTAAGCCAGTACCAATTCCAACAGAAAAGAAGGCACCCAAAATAGACCGTGATTGCTGTTAACAT
This sequence comes from Erythroxylum cassinoides, assembly GCA_027478405.1. Classification (NCBI taxonomy): domain Eukaryota; kingdom Viridiplantae; phylum Streptophyta; class Magnoliopsida; order Malpighiales; family Erythroxylaceae; genus Erythroxylum; species Erythroxylum cassinoides. The sequence continues at coordinate 44,934,296 of JANIPM010000006.1, forward strand.
TCGAGATCAAGAATTGGTTGCTTATACAATGTAAAAGACAACAAATTCAGCACACACCCATCCAAAGAAGACACTTGGTGCACCATAATAAACACCAAGGATTCAAACACTTTCCGTCATTCTGTTTATACATAAGTACATACAAACATGTATATATAATCTTTGTCTGTGTATATAACTGGCAGTTTCAAAACAATAAAATTCCACTATCGATGCAAATCAATACGTGATAAAATCGAATTAAATAAATTAACAACTTTCATAAGAATGAGAATCAACAAGAGCTTCATGCTTCGCATTGAAATGGTAAAATAACATAACAGAGCACTACAATTACACATAAGTGCCAAGGCCGAGCTTTTGTCAGCCAAATGAATTCATAATTCACCAAAAGGCAACGTTCATGAATTCCAAATGCAATTATGTTAACCCAAAAGCAAAACAGCTTATCCAGTCAAAAAGACTAAAACATTGCAATTGATATGATTTGATCAGTAATAACAAAGAAATCCGCAACGAAAAATCAAACAATACTTCATCAATACGAGTTTGTGGCGAGATCCTAAACGTACCTGTGAAACTAAGGGCAACGATTCCGGCGACGAGGAGGAAAAGTTGAACCCGTTTCTTCTGCAAATCCATAGATGGTTGTTTCCGTAATTACGTTTGGCTTCTGAACAACTATAAACTAAAAATGTTTAATCTTTGATCGTTAACTCGGAAGTCGAAAACATTTTAGACTATTAAATTTTAAGAAACAGGCACGAAAGTTCTTTGTTTTTTTTTCAAACTTGGACTTCTCCAAGGTCCAAGCAAAGAAGATTCTTTTTTTCAAAGTTCAATTAAAGCTGCGAACACCCTAAATTGGTTTTGGCTTTAGTGTGGTATAATTTGCAATGTTTCAAATACAGATTCTCAAATGAGTTTTGATATTAATTAATATTGAATATTCATTTAGGTAATTTTTAAATTTATAAAATATTCTCTCTTTTTTTAATTACAAAATAATTCATTAGTATATTATATGATATACTTTATAATTTTACATCAACCTTATCGTCAAAAATTATAATAATAAAAATTAAAAATAAGAACAATTTATTTATTTTATGGACATTAATTTTCAAATATTGATCTATCCACTAAATGAAGTTAATTTCATACGAATGTATAATAATTTGACAATTATGGTTATAATGATTCTATTAATTTTTAACTTAATTATTTATATTCAAATGTTTTATTTAATATGAATGACATCATTTAATTATTATCTTAAATTTTAATTTAGATCAAGGAGTTAAAATTTTTATATAAGTTATATATTAAAGTTAGCAACAACAATATCTTATATCTAAAAATAAAATAAAATTTTAAAAATTAATGTTAAAATGAAAGTTGACAAGTTCAAATTCTACTACACATCGAGTAGTTATTAAACATGTAATCTAGTACAATATTTTTCTTGTTTTATAATAAAGTCGTGAAATTTAAAAAGAATGCATTTATGCAAGTTATTAATTTTTAAAAAATTTTAAATTTGCTAAACACCACAAAAATGCTATTTCACACAATTATATAAAAATATTATGAAACTTAATTGTCTTTATTTTTAAATATATTTAATTAATAATAATTTTATGAGGCATAATTTTTTGTTATTAAATTGATTTAATAAATATATAATTAACAATTATCGAACAACATAAGAAAGTTAAAACACAAATAACACAGTTAAGATGTACGACTCTAATGTATCCATTCATGTGAGTTAAAGACAAGTCTTTCTCAGATTTGGCTCTTTTATCTACATAGTACTCCCTCAAATTAGTCTTTACTTATCTTTGGCTTTTCTTGTTATTATTTATCTGTTTATGTAGTAGTTCAAGTCTTGGTTCTTTGTTTAGTTTGCTATTAATTGATTCATTTTCGAAGCTGGCAATAATTTTGAGTTGAATCGATGGGTTAGGTCTTAAGACAATCTGAACTGGACTTGAAAAGATGGGATTTTTGTTTGAGAAAGATGAGATTTCTTTGTTTTTTTTTTTCTATTTAGTTAATAAGGATATCAATGTCTGGACCCAACTTAGCCCGACTCATTATATATATTTTTTAAAAAATAAAAAATGACAACATTTTTCACTTTACAATCGGGTCACAAACTAACCCAATTTGGCCAAATAATTTTGACCCGTAGCCTGATCAATCTAGGTCGAAAACGGGCTGGGTCGAGCCAAAATTGACATTCTTATAGTTAAGGAAAAGCTTGAAGCTTTGTGTTTATATATATTCTGATTTGTTTGAAGATCTTAGTTATAAGGAGTTTATGGTCTCTAGATTTTTCCATGGGTGAGGGAGGAAATAAGGCCTGGGCTGGGTAAGAGAAGAGAGAGAGATTAAAATGCGAGAAAGAGACAGAAGACGTCGGAGGCTGGGGAAGGTATGTAGTTGTTTTTTTTTTTGCAAACAAATCCCTAAATTTTTTAAAGTTTATGATACTAGCCGATATTGGCTGATATTTTAAATATCGACTAGCACTAGCTAGTACTAGACAAAATCTCCGGTACCAAACTTATAAATTTCGTACAATTTTCTAGTCGGTACGGTATGAATATCAGAACTGTGATAATATAGGTATTTAATACTAAATATTGTTTCCATTATTTTCTAAATTAATATAAATTACAATTTTCACAATATAAAATTGAGGGTAAACCTTAGGCTAGTTGCTCATTTGTGACTATAAGATCGCAAGTTTAATTTATTAGACTACTCTTAACAATAATAAGATACATAAGATACTCATTAAAATACAAAATTTTAATGAAAATAAAAATATTAAAATATAAAATGTTTTTATGTAAAATCTCTTTAACTTATTGTCCTCTAAGTTAAAACTCTGAGACTAAGAGTAGGAATGCCCCTACAGCAGGCTAGGGTGGCCCGTAGCCCTACTGACCCGGCTTATCATATATTTTTTTAAAAAGAAAATTGATGTCGTTTTTAAAATAATGATCAGATCATAGGTCGGGCGGGGCTAGCCAATACTTGGCCCGTATTTCAATCAACTCAGGTCAATATTTGATGGGTCAAATTTGACATCCCCAATGACAATTTTTTTCTCCTATACTTTGGTACCAAATTCTAAGCATCATTTTTAGTTTTGAAATTGGCAGAGAGAGACCCTCTCCTCTCTCTAAAAAAACACTTTGTTTTTTCCCAATTGAATTATGTCCTTATCGGTTCAGTTAGTTCTTTTAGTAACCCACCTATTAAATTTTTTTCCTACCCATGAGATTACCATGGCAGTTTACCATTAATGACAAACTGTAACCCCTAGTATGCTTCTCCTTACACGACTTCTCTACCCTTTTTACACTTTTTCTACCCTTTTTACACTTTTTCTTGGAATATTGTTCTGAATCGTGTTTGAGTTTGAATTCCTTTTTCTTCTTGTAATTAGTGCAATCAGTACTAGATATGTTTATTGTTGGATCCCGCTTCCGGAACCCAACTGCACATACTTATCACTCAAACTTCACTGCTTAAACCGGTCATGATTATGCTTGAAAAAAATTCAAATCGAAAGGAAACAAGTGGTTCGAAACAAAAGCGGAACTAATGGGATCGAAATACAAATGGCACGAAAGCAATGACTCGGATCACTTCAGATACCAACCGAAATCAAATACAATTAAATAGTCAACTTGAAATCAAGGCATCCGAACGGTGGTTTCGATAGAAATAGAAGACAATTACGGATTTAATCGAAGCAAATAAAACCGAAGTCCGACATCCAAAGCGTTAAAATAGAAAACTTGTTGCGTTGGAAACCTTGGACTAATCCATCCGAAATCGATCAAAGTCGGGGTAAATTTTTTTTTCTCATTTCTTGCTTTCTTAATCATGCTTTTCATCTATCATATACAACTCATATTAATCTCAATCCTTAAACATGGTCTTCTTTACTAATGCGATAACTCAATATCTTCCTAACATTTATCTTTATTCTCATTTCTTACTCAATCTCATAAAATCCATATACTGCTATATAAAATTCGGCAGCATAACGACTGCACTTAAACAAAACCCAAACCTGTAATTAGTCTAAAATACACTTCTATAAATTCCAAATAAATTCAAGTACATCATATCCACCGGACCCTCCGTCCGGGATTTCAGCAGAAAACGCAAACCTAAATTCTAATCTATTTCTAGTCATTTTTCATACCCAAAAATACATTAATCAATCATCACACTTTATATTTTATCAACAACACATTCATCTACATCCATATACACACATTCATAACTCAATACAAATCCATAGTCAGCTACATTTACTAATTCCCATAAACCATAATCTTGCACAATTTCATAATCCAAAATACATTATGAAACAAGAGCTTACAATGTTCTAATGGCAATCTAAACCATATCCCATTTTCACTGATCTTAAAACAAATATACAAAGTACAAATCATGTATAACTACTGATGTCTTGACGTCTTTCATCCAATCTCCTGCACGAATACCTGGAGATGGGGGTGAAAGGGGGGGTGAGCTCGGAAGCTCGTGGATAATATGTTTATTAAACAAATAATAAGCAAAAACGTTTTCAAACCTTACTTTCTGTTGATCGAAAACAGTGGAGGGTTACTTCTCAAAAACTTTTCAAATCAAAAACTTTCATAAATCTTTACAAACAGTTTTGTAAAACTCTCACAGTTGAAAATCCAAATTCTCATTTCGTCAAACTTTCAAACCATTGTGCACATGAAATGCATTACATATAAATGCAGCACATTCTAGACAAAGTAAAACATATAACACATCAATCGGTTTGGGTTGGTCCAAAAACACATGACGTACTGCACATTCCCGCAGAGCGGTCCTGTGCAGCCGTGAAACACATAAGAGGAGTCCGTAAACGGAGCTCCTGTGCCACTTGCGGGCAGCCGGGAGAAGGCTTTTAAAAATTGAGACCAGTGCACTGACTCCACATGAGGGACCTTACCAAACCCATGTAACACGTATTCATGCTTGAAAATTCATGTTGCCCGAAGGCACATTTTGGAAATTCAGCTTTTCATGTAATGTCATATTCAACACATTTGCAAGCTTACATACATTCATATACAAATATAAACATATTCTCAAACTATCCATGAATGCAACATCATGAATTTAAATGCATATTTCATCTTTTTCAAGTTACTCAAAAACATTCATTTATGAAACCATTTAAGTCACCTATGGAAAGATTGTCCAAACATTTCAGAATTTTCGAAAACATTTGGAAACAATGCCTTTTACATTTCTTCATAATTCATGACAAAAACAATTGACTAAATCATTTATAAAACAATAGCTTATAAACCACAATTTGTAATTTGCTCATAATTTGAAAAATAAACATATCACCCACCTCATATCCATGTCATAAGCTTGGTCCAATCCTCACATTGCTCTTTCCTTCACTCTTTCTTCCCATATAAGATTACCTAAGCATAAACATCCCAATCTAAAATCATAAATATCATATATCTCAAAATTGTTTCCATCATCAACAAACCCATGCTAAATCCATGATAACTAAACCAAAAACTTCAAAATTTTCCAGCTCATACAATTAGGTATTACCCTTAATACTTCTCATACACAATCAACCATTTCTCAAGGCCTAAGCATCAAATTTGATCTTATAACTAACAAACCCACACCCATTTCAAGTGATCTAAACCAGAAATTTACTTAAAACTTAAAGATCAACATTTAACTCTTACCTTTCTCTTCCCATTTTCGAAATTTTCTTTGGCTTGAAGGGTGGATCTCTTCTCCTTCCCTCTTTTCCCTCAAGAACCCATGGAAAACAAGCTTGAAAAACCCAGAAATCTTCCTCTTCTTCCTCCTTCTTCTTCTCTCCCACGATTCCTTCTCTTCTCTCTTCCTCTTTCTTCTTTCTTCTTCTTTCTTCTGGAATTTTCGAGCTTCTTCCTTCATCCAAGGACCAAGCCTTCCTCTTTATATGCCACCTCATTTAAAATAATGTCCAAAGACCATTTTGTCCCTCCTCTTAAGCCTATAGACTTTAATCTTTAAGTGAACTTCCGAAACTGCCCCTGAATATTTCTTCAAGTTATGTTCACTTTTGGACAATTATTCTCACATCAAAATGAAGGAATTTGTTAAAACTTCCTTCTATAGAATTGTGCCTCTATGTCGTAGCTTTATAATGCCTCAAGAATCGTCCAATTCGGAGCACTATATCAAAAGTTATAGTCCAAACATGTCGGACGCATCATTTTACTAGCACAGTTTCTTGAATTCACTTCTTTCCACAAATACACATTCTTAAAGGCTAAAATAAATTTTCATTTCTTCATAAGAAATGTAGCCCCATGTCTTAACTTTATTTTGCCTCAAACCTTGCTTCAATCGGATCTCCACAAATCCCTAAATTCGCGAAATACTGAACTATGTTCATAACTTTCCTGTATCACTTTGATTCAATTAATCTTACTCAATTAAATCTCTAAAATTCATAATTTTCACATAATCATGAACTTCATTGTCTTAGGAATCCAACGC
>JANIPM010000006.1:45034875-45045123 GCA_027478405.1 Erythroxylum cassinoides
GTATTAAGAAGAAATATTGAGGGTATATTGGATAGTATGTATTTATTAGTTTACCTAAACCTCCTAAATTGGAGATTTCTTAATTTCACTGTTTAGGATGGAATGAAACGTGATATGAAACCCTCCGTTTCTATCTCATTCCATTTTATTTCATTATGAAACCCTAAATCAAACGATAGAAGTGTGTTACGTTCCATCCTCTTCCATCCTTAAGCTCTCAACCAAACAGGGTCTTAACCAGATAGATCATAAACGATGGAAGTGTGTTACGTTCCATCCCCTTCCATCCTTAACCTCTCAACCAAACAGGGTCTTAACCAGATAGATCATCATGGAAGACATAGTGAATTCTCAAATGAAGTTTAGAGAATGAATGTAGGCCAAGAATTGTTCGGTTGAACTATTTGTAATTGTTATATATTCACTTGTCATAATCTTTTATTATATAGGTAATTTATTCATTAATTTATAAATAGGACCAAAAATGAATACACATAATTTATCTCTCTTACATGCCATTCGATAATCAATAACATTATTTCTAAAATTTGTGTCTAAGATCATCGTATCATAATTTAATTTTCATAATAATGTTATTTTTAAAACATTTATAAAAATATATAAACTATTTCTTAAATCCAATTCAAGTTCTAACAAATTAAAAGATTCGCTTTAGGTTTCGTTATGGTAAAAATAAAATAGTGAGTAAAAATAGTGAAGAATGGTAATAAATTTAAAATTCATTTGAGAATATTATATTTATTTTATATTTAGTTGTTTAAATTAAATTAATTTGTAATTTCTAGATTTATCTATATTTCTCATGTATTTTCTTTGTTATATTAAAACGATATATCAAAAAACTTTAAGATAATTTTTCTAGCCTTAATCTTTGTGACTTGAGGTGTCATATGCCTTATTATTTATAAATAAAATGACAATGTCATACTACATACGTAGAAAATTATCTTGTTTATAAATAAATATATATATATATATATATAAACTCTAAAAATTATTTGACTTTAAATTTCTCTTTTTAAAAAAACTGAATAACAATCCTTTTGCTAATTTAAAACTATAAAGATTTCTTCCTAAGTTTCTTTTATTATGAGTCTTTTATTATATTTATCACCTGTTTCATAAGTTTTTATTAATAAAAATTTGAAAAGATTTATTTTACGACAATTTATGAGGCTTTCATAGGGTATAATAGACCGATCTCCAGCTCTTAAAAGTTATAAGTGACTTGATGATTTGCTTGCAGTCAGATCAGGAAGATAAAATTTACTGGAGAGGACCAATCATGGGTATTCGCGAACCTTTCATGCAGAAGGATGATGAGGAAACAACTTCCCAAAATCTCATTGCATGCTCTAGTATGATATGAGTAGGCTTGTCCCTATGCTTCAACAAGCCTCTGGTTACTTATCAAAAGCAAGCTGAGTACCCTAAATAGACTCAAGAAATTGTATGGTATTATGCAAGCAAGCCTTTGAATCTATGGAACATCTTTACTATGAATGTCAACAGACGAGGTTATGGTTTTAGATAACATAATTATGTCACATGAATATCTCTCACTGAAATTGGCAGGAGTTGCTTGCTTTGTGTTGCAAACAAAAGATGATGAAGGATACAGACTAGATCATATTCAAACTTGCCTTCAACCATAAATGTTAATGGAATATGGATCAAAAAGAAGCGGACTTATGCAATAGTTAACAATGTGAGGGACTAGCTCCTAGCTCAAAACTGAATCTGAATTGCAATAGGGCAATGGCACCAAAAATGGAGAATTTCATTAATGACTTAACTGGCAATCGATAATAATTAAAGGAAAATGGGTGTCAAGTATAATAAATCATTTAGGATGAGCTTCCACTTGTGTTAATAGTTAGAATAACAACTTCCATTCTTTTACCAATGATTCTCAAGTCAGCATGGATTTGAGCAATTTCATACTAAAATCTCTTTGAAAGTTGATGAAGTATTTAACTTGATAAAAGAATTCATGTAGGACTTTTTAAAGGATTTTTGGTAGTTTTCTTATATATCACAGTTGCATTAATTACAGAGTGCAAGGTATTTGCCATATTGGCAGCTTTTTGTCTAGAGCTAGTTGCCAATAAGCCTCAATGGGTTAGTCTTTTGTTTGTGGAAATGCACCCAGAATAAGGTCTTTGAGTGTGATTGAGGATGAAAAGCAACTAAAACTCCAGCTCTATTTAGGATCAAGTTAGTACAAGGAAAAACAATGTGGAGATCCAAATCTTTCAATGAAAATGCTACAGAACCTTTTCAATGAAGTGCTTAATTGATCGAAGACCAGCTAGGCAAAACAAGTAAAAAGCAACTTGATAGTGTGAACAGAGAGACCTTCGGCAAGGAAGTGTACCACTGGAATTCATTCCCTAACCAAGTCTTCAAAGTCCAAAATTGCCAGGCTTTCCAATCATGATGATGGCAAATCCAGGGTGTTGTTGCATGTTCATACAACAAGCAAGCAAGGAACGCCAGCATTGTACATGGGGCACAAAGCTAGTCTTCTTAATTTTGTTGCAGGGATTTGCATTCTTCAACTTGAACTGCTCCAGCAAATTTCAATCATTGAAGACTGGAATTGCAAAGTCCGGAACAGCAACCAGTGTAAACTCTGGCCATGGACTTCTTATAAATTGAAAAGAATTTTGTTCTAGTACGAGTCACAACCACCTTAGGCTTTAGAAGTCATCCCTAAAACAGACGAAGGAAAGTAACATGGTGATCCATTCAGCTTTCTTGTCCAGGGCTTTCCTTTTATTAATTTTAGTGCAAAAAGTAGCATAAGAGTCACTAATACACAGAAATAGAAGAAAGATGACCTAATTAAACAAGGTGTAATTCTCATAATAAGTTAAAAATTGATCAATTCTCTTCAATTAAATTTGTAGCGTAGGCTAGAACAAGCAATGTGCCAAAGAATACGAAGAAGAAACATAGTACGGCTTGCATATAACTGATGAACCAAAATATGATTGAATTAGTGTACTAGAAATATTTGCGACGGAGTCTAGAAGAAAGGACAAAGAAATAAGTAAAAAGTTAATAGAAGTAAAGGATGCAAGAGTTCCTAATCAGCGCAAATAAAAGATCCAAACCATAAAAAGCATCATATACATCAGACCAAAAAACATGGAATTTGAACCCAAATAACATATTGAAAACGAAAAGTGGCAGTCATTCAACAGTCAACACAGGCACCATAGATCAACATTTATATCCCAAATGGACATTATTTTCCATCCAAAACAGTATAAGAATGGACTTAACTTCATCTAATTTTGTTTTATGTACTACAGTAAAGCTGATTGGATGGAAAAGGCTAATAGTGACTGGACAATTTCTAACAATGGGAAAATAGTCAATCTTCTTATACTCACAATTAGCAGATGTCAAACGGAGAATAAACATGACACGGAGGTTGGAAGTCCTGAATGGTAACTCTAGCTAGTAGTTCAACATTACCTTGAAAGATTATTATGCAAAAGAACAGTATTGTAATGACCATAGCAAGAATGCTGCTATTAGATGATGACGCTTTGTCTGTTCTCCTTTTCTTTAATGCCCTCATTCGTTCAATCCTTGCATGCTTCAACTTTGCAAGCTCAGACATTTCTCTAACCAATTTCATATCAGCTGCATCTAGGGATGGACCCCTCGGAGGCCGTGGAGGCTTGGGAGGTTTGTTGGAGATTCTCGTTTTCCTCTTATCTTTCAACAATTTATCATCTATGCTAGTTGTTCCCTCTTTTCGGATATCCTTTATTTTCCCTTTTTCATCACAAGTACTCAATTCGTCTCCCTTTGAACTTAAGTCATCATCACCATCTATTGAGCAGTTGCAAACCATAAATCCACTCCTCAATCTACCAAGTTCTTTCTTTGGATGCTTACCCCCAAACTGTTGACTTTCAACCTTATTCTCTTGGCCAGAAGTGCCACCAATTTCCAGATCAGCAATCGCATTGCTTTCTCTCAATTGGGCACGATCCATCTTTGCTCAATCTCTTCCTCTAAGCCCCTGATTAACACACAAACCTATGCCTCCAATGCCCACAAGCTAAAACTTCACAGAAACAATCACTAATTGTTTAGGCAAAACAATTCAAGTGATCAATCCTCAAAATTCCAGGATCCAATCCTCGAAATCCCACCTAGGTAATGCAGCACTGCCTCCATTTTATGCTTTTTCGGTCAAATTACATGCTAAAGAGCAGCACGATAATAAGCGAATTATACAACCAATCTAACTTGCCATGAAAGGTGAGGGAGGGTACACCATTCTAACTAAAACAGCTCGAAAGAGATCATTTTGCCTTTTGCATACATTTCTTCTGCATTAGATGCAACCCAAGAATCAACAAACATAAAGTCGCAATCTTTCTTATGCAGATTAGGGAATAAGCTGCTCGTAAATCGAATGCTCCATTTTTAATTCCAAAGAGAAGGGAAGAAACCAACAATCATGAGGTCTTTTTTTACCCAAATAAGGAACGAAAGAATAAAAGAATGTAGAATCAGAACAACAAAAATAGGTAGAGAGAGAATCTGAAATCCAACAAAGCATACCCTTTGTCAGTTGTTCGCGCAGTCGTTCCAAACGCAACGTTCGTGAACATTCTCTACCTTGTTTTTGGACATTTGTCAGACGAAATAGCTAGTTCTTCTTGTAATAAAAGAAAGTGGCCTTGCAACAAAGTACCTCATATTTGAGCCACCAAAATATTATTTCTATAGCTTTTTCAAATAAGTGATTCGTATTATCATTATCTCCTAATCAACTTTCGATGGTATTAATCTTATTTAACAAATTGCTAACAAAATAAGTGATTGCAATTTTATTTTATGATATTATTATTTTAATTAATAAAAATATTCTTATTCTTTATGTATTTTATTAATTACATTTAATGTTTAATACTAAAGATAAAATCTTTAAAATAATTATTTTACAATTGAAATTATAATTATAAGATTTAATTTGTATTTATGTATTATTACTAAATTATTCATAGTTATAATTTCATCAAATTAGGATATTGATATAACAAAAAAACTAACACGTGTTATATTTTTTTATATGAAGAAAGTAATTGATCTCATAAATTAAAAGTATAGAAATACATAAACAAATATATTAGTACTTATTAGACGAAAAATTCAATAAACTAACCCGATTATGAAGATATCAAATGATATATTACTTGTGTGTCTATAGATTTTCTCATTATGATGGTTGTATAATTGATCCTTAGATTTATTATTAACAAAGTATATTATGTGAAAATTATAATATGATAGTGCTACTTATGACATATTCTATTTAGTCTGACTCAGCTAATAGTACTTGGATATAGTATGAATCATATGATGATAGCTAAGTAAGCTAATAAAAGATTTATTACTGTAAAATAATTATGCAAAATATTTCACAGTTTTTGATTAGTAATAATTTAAGGAATTTTTTAACTAAAGTAAATTAATATTTAAAATGGTGTTTTAAATATCAATTATAAATCAATTACTAATTAGCAAGAACAAACATAAATAGATTTTAAAGGGTATACACTTAATATATATTCTATTTCCAATTGGAATATTGGATGATAAAATGATTAAATTATGTATCTTAACTATGTATAGTTAGGTTGTATCAAATTACTTCGACATTTTTAATATTTAGGTAGTGAAGACATGATGTAAAACATCAATCTTGTTTTATGATTATAAATCCTATAATTAAATAATTAAAGATAAATTAAAAAGGAGTTTTAATTTATCTTATTCTAATTATGAATTAGAATTAGAATTTATAATCATTTCCAACATATTGGGAACTCAATGGGTTACACATAAAGATTACTTAAAAAGAAAAAACTTAATTTATATTAAGTTGGACTCAATCATAAAGTTTAAGAAACTTCAATGATCAATTATGAAATATTTGATTTTATTAAAAGTTAAATTTGTTAGTCACCATAACAGACTAAAATACTAATTATCAACAATTAATGTAAATAAGGATGGGAAAATTGGTTAATGTAAATCAATTAAAAAAATTGAACTATAATTTAAAGAAGATAGGAAAGAGAAAATGCAAACCAATTTATAATGCTTCGACAATCAATCCTTACCTACATCCACTCTTAATACTTTTCTTAGAATGCTACTATAGTTCTTCTTTCAAGGCAAAAATAGCCTTTGTATAATCTTTTTCTGTAAAGAGGTGCCCTTTTTACAATATGTTTCCAAGGTTAAGAGGAACCTCAATCTTGAACACTCCTAAGTACAATATCCAGCACCCAAAAAGGGATTTAAAACTAAAAAATATTTCACTTATTCAATTGATAAATCCAAAAAGATTACTCTCACAACTATAAGACAATGATGCTTAAATGATTAAAATCCACTTTAAAATGTGTGTAAAAGACTCCTTAATGCTTTTCAATACTAAGACTAATAAGAAAACACTTATTTATAGTGTTTTAGGACCCTTCTAGTTGTTGGAGCCAAGAAGTAGTTGTTACAACTACTATATGTAATTTATTGGCCTACTAGTATAGCATAATGGTCGACCATTATGTATTTAAGGCTCCAGATTCACTAGCCATTAGAACACTAATTGAGTAGTGAATTTATTGGTCGACCAATATATCTGCTACTTAATTAGTGTTATAATGGCTAGTGAATTTGGAGCCTTTAATGTATATTTTCGACCAATATGGTACAGTGGTTAACCAATACATCAACTAATGATATAGAAAATTCATAGTACATCAAATTTAATAAATTTAAGTTATATTGATTGACCACTAACTCATATAAGTCAACCAATTATTCTAAAAATATGATTTTAAGAACTTTAAATGCTCAAAAACAAATTTTTAATCCAATTATAATTTAAACACTTCCTAAAGTATTCCACAGAGAGTTTTTAATGCTTCTTAATGAATGTGAAGATTCTTACAATGAAATGAAATAAAAGATTTATACATGATTAGCCTTTTAGAGCATTAAATAAACATAGTGAGATTACAATTAATATTACAAACTAAAAAATGACTTCGATAAGCCATGATCTTCTTTTATTCTTAATTTGATCTTTAGTTAGATAGTTGTAAACTTCAACTTCTCTTTATCAAATTCATAAGCCATCTTCTTGAGTTTATAACTTCAATTTGTTCTTATATTGCTTTTCATCAAAATAATAAATTTATTAGTAGTACTTATGTATTGTTATCATCAAAACACGGATTGAAACCTCCGTTAATTCATCAATCTCCCCCTTTTTGATAATGAAAAAACACTTGTGATATTAGAGAAAAATAATAAAATTAAGCATACAAATAAATACCAAGGCCCGCTTCCCCTTATTTATGTATGAAACATTATCTAATATCAAAAATAAAAGAGATATTTACTATTAAAAAATCCATACATGTAGATATCATAAATTTACTCAAGGATATCATATAAGATGTAAGAAATACAAAAACAACAAAATGTTCACTCCTCCTAAATCTATTATAACCAATCTTTCTCTCCTTTTGTATTCACGAAAAATAAATCATTATCTGATAATGCAAAATGTAAAGTGTCATGCTCAAACTAACTTGTTAGAACTAATCAAAACATAATTGATTAAGAGGATAAATTTTCTCACTAAAGAGTGTTATTTAAGGATTTAAAACAAAAGGTTAATTTTGATATAAACATCCTTAATAGTGTCTAATTTGAAAAAAATCTAAATTTGGTATTATGTCTAAGTTAAAAATCCAATTAAAGAATCAAGGGCAATTTTTGACAAAATTAGGGGTTAGAATTGTAACAAATAAAAGCTTAACTGCAATATACAACAATCAATTTCATAAAAGAATATGTAATTTATAAAGCCTAAAAATTTCAAAAATAGAAACATGAAAAAGTGCCCAAAATATCAAAATTGAACAAAATAAAAGATTTATTAATAAAATTGAAAAGAAAACAATTTTAACTATGAAGGCATCAATTTGAGAAAATAGTTTTTATTTAAGAAAAGATTGAAAATCCCCAAATTTTTAAGGGTGAGCCTTGGAGCAACTTTACAGATCAATTGGTAAAGTTGCTCCTTTGTAATCATAAGGTCATAGGTTCAAGTTACAGAAATAACCTCTTTATAAAAATACAAAAAGAAGGCTGCATACATTATGACCCTCCCCAGACCTCTGTAAAGTGGGGAATCTTATATATTGGGTATGTTGACGCTTTGAAAATCCCCAAATTTGAATATGCAATTTAATGAGATTTTTATGAAATGAAGGATGATGTTTTTGAAGTAAAAGAGTGCATTGCTTAAGGTTTTGGAAGAAATAAACAACTAAGATGAACAATAAAAGAAAAGAGGATAAATAGTGTTACAATCTTGAAGACTGGTCAGCTAGTAATTGTGGTTATCCAAACCTATCAACCAAATATGGTACTTGTAACACCCCACTCCAGCAAGACCCAAACCTGACATCGATGGTGATATCCGAGTCCGTACCCCGCTAAGGTGGCTTGCTAATGTGCTCAATCATTCAAAAGTCAGTATAATTTTTTCTTGAAATCACAAAAACACACTACGCGAAAGCCAATCATCACATATAGTCAATAATAATTTCAATGGCCACCTGGGCCCTTTTCAGGAATACAAAGCACTTAAGTCATTTCGAAATACAAATTTATACAAAAGTTACAGAATACGCAATTCAATACAAAATAGAGAAATGCAATGCAGATGCGAACTGATCCCGACCTCCATCCTTCACTTGAAAGCTGTATGGATACTCTCGTTGGCCTATCGGGGTATTCCTCAAGTCCTAAAAAATATTTGCAAATTTTGGGTGAGTTTTGCGAACTCAGTGAGTGACTATCATCGATGGCTCACCCAGTCACATAACACATAAATTCACATATTGCACGTTTCACACTATTTCACATTCACACTTCATATTCCATTCACTCAAATATTCATATTATGCATATGCCATCTGTATGAGACTCACATTCGTTTTTATTGTTGTGACTGCATGCCTGTCTCTCACATATACAGAATACTGGCCCGTAGGCTCAGTCAGAACATAATACTGGCCCATAGGCTCAGTCACATCACATAGTCACGGAGCATAGCTCTACGTGGAAGTGCTTTATACAGGCAGCACAAGTCACAATGCCTTTATATTTCATGCATTCTTGAGATGGAATGCATCACTTACATTGTATGCTCCCATTCAGTCATAATCACATGTCATCGGACTGTAGTCCGACATTCAACAGTATAGTTGAGAAGCACACTCTTATACATATGCAGATGCACATTCAAAACACATTTGTCATCGGACCGTGGTCCGACACTTATCAATCATATAATGTACATCCAGAAAACATTTATCAATCACGTTGAGTACACATAGTTCATCCAATTCACATTCCAGTAGCACTTCAATATCCAAATCGGTATCACAATCATCGGACCTCCTGTCCGGAACCCAATACAATCAATCACAATCAGAAATCAATTCATACAAAATGAAACAAAACAGAACAAAGAATGAAATGAGACCATCTCGGTCTACTCACAGTACGCCCCATTTTAGCATTCGCTTTCAAAATCGGAGAGCGTCTGAATATGGACACTTAACCTGCATAATCCATTTATGCAAGACACACATTGTACACTCATTAATAATTGCACACATATAAGCCTTTATTTATGCACAAATGTATCAATGGACAATGTACAAGTCATGCTCAATGACAATCCCGGGTATATGTTCTAATATACATTTTATGCTCATTCTCATTTCAAAATTCATATATGTTTCATACACTTCATTGGTACATGATCATTCTAACTTCTCCTTTCAATCTTTACCCTTTGTATGTGTGTAGCTTATTTATAAGCTTACACCTCAAGAACATTAGTTACTCTATATCATAAATAAATTTCTTGTCATCTCTTTTCTATCCTCATATGATCTCATAATATCCAATTCCCATTCATACTTGAGCAATTCAACATATACACACACTTAGGCACATCGCCCATTTACACGATAACCATATATATATTACTCACCAAGTTTGCTTGCAAGACTCCATGTTAAAATTGTCTTTCCCCTTGTTCTTAGGTAGGATTCTCTTGGTTTCCTAAAACAAACAAAATCTCATTCAATAGGAATCCACTTT
>JANIPM010000006.1:45058984-45071565 GCA_027478405.1 Erythroxylum cassinoides
GAACAAGTATCGAGTATTTAATTGAATTATTTGTCTTTGTATTGTATGATTAGATGTTTAATGAAATATGTATTTTACATTTATGAATACATTTATATTTGCCCCCACTGAGCAAAATTTCTGGCTTCGCCCCTGCCAACACACGTATTATTATCGTCGAGAAGAAAATAAATGTTTAAAAATAAAATATTAAAACCTAAAATCCTTAAAACACCTCTAACCTAAATTCTACAAATTCTGCTAGCCACCACTCCTCCATCTTCGCTGAACCATCCCCCTGTCCTAATGAGTAATAAATATCTTAGTGAAGTAGCAACATTCATATTTTTGGCATGCATGTTTTGGCCTTTAAGTGGTGACATCGACTTGGGAATTCTGGATTTTACATTCTTATTTTTAATGAAACTCTACTTTACCAACTTAATCGCAATTATGAATAAAATTTCTATTTATTTGGGAGCTTGGAAATTCTTTATTGAGTTTTTATCTGAATGACCTCTTCTTAAATTTTTTGAAGTGTTAGGGACATGATTTAGACATCAGTAGTTAGGACATATGTGTGCTCTAGCTAAAATTGAATGCATAACTAGTTTTGTTTCTTTACTTATGTCAAGAAATGCTAAATAAATAGGTCATTTTGTTTCTAGTCTTGTTTTTTCTATTTCTCATCTTTTAATGCCAAAATATTATGCTTCTTTCTTCTATGCCCAATTAATAAGCTCTAGACTCTTAGTCAAGTTTGAATAAAAGAATATACTGTAGTGTATTTAGAATGGAATTTACCTAAAAGAAGAGCTTTAACTGATAACTGTAGTGTATTTAGAATGGAATTTACCTAAAAAAAGAGCTTCAACTGATAACTAAAGCTGTGACTTCCCCTTCACTATAACTCCACCAGCTACACCACATTCAAATAATAATAAATTGTCATCAACTCTAAATGGATTTGTTAAGCATTTTAAGAGCTTTACAACCTCACAAACTTTAATATGTTTTAATATTACAATTATTTGTAATAAATAAATTTTGAATTTCGTTATGGTAAGGTGTTGGAAAGAAATAACATTAACAAGTATATGTTAAGAGTAAGATCAAGGATATGGGTCTTGATGAACTTAAGATGTTAGTATTAAAAGAAGTGTCGTAAAATAAAAGGCATTGAATAATATCTATTTAATGCAAATGTTGTTAAAAAGTTGATGAGATGAGTTTAACTTACACCATGATAAAGAAGGGAGTTCACAAAGATGGTGTAGATAATATAAAGATGTCAATTTGTAATGATAATAGATGGTGGGAGGCATTTTTCACAAGGAAGAAATACATTTATGTTTAATCCCAAGATGGAAATGAAGGATTTTTGGTTTGAACTTGTAGTTTAAGGATGAGATGCAATTTAGGGAAGTAATCAGAAATTAGGCAATTATAAATGGATATGATGCTTAAATGACAAGATCTTGTATGAGAATTGAGGTTGTTTATAAGTTACAATGTTCATTTAGGTATATGCTAGCTGGACTATAAATGAAAAATTGTATATTATAAAGATAATGAAAAACAAGCATAGTTGCACAAAAATAAGCATGCTTTTAAGCAATAGATAGGAAATGAACTTTTGTGTAAGTTTAGGAGGAATAAAAAGTGGGCACTAGTGAGATAATGGATAATATTTAAAGAAAATATATGTTATAAGTGACTAAATCCTAGTTTTATAAAGCTAATAGGAAGCTATTGGGATGCTATAAGGATCTATGAAAGGTTATTATATGAAGTTATGGTCTTATGGAAAAGAGTCACGATGGACAGATAAAGATGGACAATTCATTATTCAAACTAAACTAGATGAAAAGTCTAAACAAACAATGTTTAAGAGATTTTATATGGGATTTAGTATATTTAAGGATGATCCTATTGGTGGTTGTTGAAAAATAATTTGATAGATAGATTTTTTGAAGATATTCCATGGAGGTGTTTTATTAGCTATAATTGGTTGTGATGGAAATAGTTAGATATTCCATATATCTTAGGCTATGTTTGAAAGGGAGAATTACCAATCTTGGCATTGATTTTTGAATATTCTTATTAAAGATCTAAATTGAAGTAGGAATGCATGTACTTTTTTAAATGGTCAAAAAAAGATAATCTCTAAGTATTCATACAAATTATGTTCATTTCTATATGTTCTTGAATTATTCTGCTTGCATTACTTTCTCTTTTTCATTGTTAAGGTATAATGGATGCATTAAAGAATCTCTTCCTAGAAATTAAGCATAGGAAATGTGTTTGACATGTCTGTGCAAATTTGTCTAATCTATATAAAGGCGACATATATAAAACTTTATTTTGGCAAGCGGCGATTTGCAAAATGAAAATGGACTTTAGTAAGATAATGAAGCAATGAAGAGTATATTAAAGAAGGCCTACGATGTCTTCAAAAAGTAAGGAACCTAAAGACTTTTGTTATGGCACTTGTAAGCACAAAACCAAAGTATGAAATTGTTCATAACAACATAAAAGATACATTTAATGGATTCATTTGTGAAGCTTCTACAAAAAGCTTTATATATTTGCCAGAGGATGTCTAGTTACCTTAATAACTGAAATTTATATTAAAAAAAGGGATGTAATGCTTAAATCCACAAACAATATATAACCAAGGGTTAGGAAGAATCTAGAGGTTGCACAATAGGAAGAAATGCACTATATCACTAAGACTAATGGAAATTTGAAGGTCAAAATCACACATTTTGTATACAAGTGCATTGTTGATCTACAAGCACGAACTTGTCAATGTAAACTTTAGGATTGAAAAAGGTTCCTATGTAAGTTTAGTAAGTGTTAAGGAAATGAGTTAGTGTCAAAAGCGACCAAATCTCACTAACCCAATTCACAATTAAAACCTTTAATAACCAAACCAACCAAATTCTTTTTCCATTTTATTCACTTTTCTATTGTTTCACCTTTCTTGCCCTTCTTCTAAGTTTTTCTACAATTATTTGTAGGTCAATTTGAACATATGTATTCAACAATAATATACGTTAGAATAACATATAAGCTAAATGTGAAAGAAAATAAAATAACTCCAACCTTTTTTTTACTTTAAGAGTATGCGTTTTGAAATTCTTTTAAGCTCTGAATTACCAATTCGATGGTGTATAATTTTAGAACATAAAAGAAGCTTAGGGGCCCCAAATATCTGCTACAAAAACTATATCAATGTGCTCCCATTAAACACATTGATTGTTACCATAAAAATATGACATTAATATCTATTAAATTCATAATGTTGGACCACCATTTATAGGTATTAAACTAAAATATTAAAAGTTCTCATATTTTCCCACTTAGTCCATACGTTTAACTTGTTATCAAATACTAATTTGATCTAAATATAATATAAGAATAATGGTGATTGGTCCTCTAGTATTTGAGTATTATCTTCCATATATTACAATATACTATATTTTGTATCAATATGAATACTGTAGCATTACTTAATGAATAAACCTTGTGTTTATTCTAGGTCCAAATAATTGATTCTCTCAAAATTCAATAATGTGCACCATAATATGAGAAAATATTATAAGAGTTAAAATTATGTAATGGAACACAATCCCATTCTAACAATATGATCCTTGAACTTCATTGGTGCAATGCCTTTTGTTAAAGGATCAGCTATCACCAATTTAATGCTAACGTGTTGAATGACCACTTTCTTTCCCTTAACATGTTCCCTTATAGATAAAAACTTAATGTTGATATGTTTACCCCAACTACTACTCTTGTTGGTTTTAGCCAGAAAAACAATAACTGAATTTTCATAATATATTCTCAATGGCCAAGAAATGGAATCTATAAGTCTAAGCCCATATATTTAACTCTTTAGCCACACACCATATGATGTGGCCTCAAAACAAGAAATAAACTCAAACTTCTTGATGGAAGTAGCAGTTAAAGACTGCTTGATACTTCTCCAAGATATCGATCAATAGGAAAATATAAAGATATAACCTAATTTTGATTTTCATGAATCAACATACCAAGCAAAATCTAAATCTTAGTACCTTATTACCTCTAGATTGTCAGTTCTTTTATATATAAGCATGTAATCTTTGGTCATTTGAAGTACATCTCTCCAGTGATCTAATCCTAAAGCGCTCTGTTATCTATCTAACATTCCATTACAAATACAATGTCAGGTATTATACAAACCTGAGTATGCATCAAGCTTCCTTCTGCAGAAGCATATCTTAATTTCCTATAGGATGTTGTCCCCCATATCTTACCATTATATTTGGTAGTTATAACCCAAGGACTTTTAGTTGCCTTTAAATTCTTAAACTTCTCTCTCTTAAAGTTCAAAGTAAAGTCCTTTCAACTTATAGATCTAACTCAAGTAGTAATCCAAGACTGATTTTAGTCGTAAGCTAAAGTATTTAAATCTTGAAATTCAATAAAAATATATATAAAAAGAAATTTCTAAAATAAACAAATACAAAAATAATAGAAATTTTGATTAGATTAATAAAAACAAAGTGTTCTTAATATCCTAATCTCTGTCAATAGCATCAAAATCTTGATGAGTGTTCACAATTCGAACAATATTTAAGATCAACTAAACATATACACTTACCAATTTTGTAATATAGTCTAGCGAATATGATTATCATTTTTATGAGGACTATAAGTATTAGTAATGACTATCTTTCTATTATTTAATATAACAAAATGAATGATTGACTTACAAGAAAGCATTAACAAAACCAAAATTAGTAATGTAAAATAAAAAAAGCAAATAGCAATAATGAAACAATTAATTGATATTCAAGATCCTTATGTAGAATCCTTCTATAACTTTTCTATACTTAAATTTATCTAGATTCAATTTTTAACCCTAGTTTCTTGGTCTAGTAGAAATTTCAAAGTTATAGCCATATTCTTTCTCAAGAAATATAACTCTTATCCTTAATTTATTAACTGAAATGTCATTGTGATCAAAAACCTTAAGAATGCATTATCTTGTTCTATGACTTTCTTTGTTACTAACTTAGAAGATTTATGTAATCCTATCTCAAACATTTAGTGCAACTCTTATTATTTATGTCATAATCTATTCATACATTGATATGAAATCTAAAATTGAATAAAAAAAACTACCAAATTTCAACCCAAACACAAGAAATAATCATGAATAATTTACAATATAACTTAGGTCTTTTATTAAATCAAAGAAGCAATCCAAACAAATTATCCTAATGTTCATTATATCTTGATTTATCTCATTTTAGTTCATACTAAGATAAAGAAAATCAATAACAATAAAGAATAAATACAAAAAAAAAATCTCATGGATCTTGAAATCTTGAAGTTCTTCACTTGAATCTTGACGGAAATCCCTTTCTTTCTCTCTAGAGTTTCTACTTTCTTATCACAAGATGTTCTAGTTTGTTTTTTATATCATATACCCCCTTTTAATATTCTCCCTAATCTTTTTATATTAGAAAACCCTTATAAGATAATACCAATATGGGTCTAACACAAATTTATGTTAAACCTATGTTACTCCCCGTTACTTCTATATAGAAAACCTCAAACTTTGTTAAAATTACTATCAACATGAATCTCTAATATAAACTTACTTTAGAGAACTTGAGTTTTGAATCCTTTCTCTAAAATCCTGCCAAATTGTTCCAACTTGTTTATAATTTGCCTAAATATGTTTCTCTAATATAAACTTATATTAGGAAACTGAGTTTTGAATCCTTCCTCTAAAATCATACTAAATTGTTCCAATTTGTTTATAATTTGCCCAAATATGTTATTTCCTAGGAAGCTAAAATAAGTCCTGAAAATAAAATATAAGAAAATTGAGTATCAAATCCTATAGAAACCATCAAAAACATAAGTAAAGCACTTTTAAAGTCATGCTAAAAATATAATCTAATTCGCAGTTATTACCCTCCATTGTGATATACTAAAATTGGTGTGTTTGAATTGATCTTAGGGTAATGGATTATTATCATTAGTTTCTAAGTTACAACAATGAGATTAGCAATAATCGAATCTCCTCCCTAGAATCATCAAGGATAGTAGGTTGATTATGCGATTCAATGTTTGATAACGTATCTAATGTTGAATTGTTGTTTGATTGCTAATAGTTGGGGATGGCAATGGGCTGATCCATGAACCAGCCCTACCAAATTTTTTAAAATAATTTTTTAAAAATTAAAAATATATAATAACGTAATTTTTTTAATTGAGTCTAAGTTTAAGCTACCCAGGCCCAGGCTTACTTAAGACATAACTCTTCTAAGTAAAATTATGTTGTTTTGTTTAGAATAATTGAGTCTCGAGTCAGTATGAATTTGGGCTTGATCCATGAGTCGATCCATTGAAAACAACTAAATTTATAATCATGAGCTAAAATTTGTCATCCCGACTAATATTGTTGGAAATCTCTATTAAGACTCATTATAACGAACTTTTTAAAATTCTTTATAGAATATATATATGGAATTGTTGACGTTTCTTCACAGATAGCACCAATTGATGTATTTAGATCTACGCTTTGACTCTTGTTTGCCGACTCAAACCATTTTGACCTACGAAAAATAATGTGATATTTAACTCAGACGTTTTGGCTCCAAATCTTAAGTCAGGAAATGGATTGGAAGAGAATGGATAATTAGAGTTATGATGTATTTATTTGAACTTGGAATCTCAGTTTTGCTTATATAGATTTGGGACACATCGTTAGCATATGAGATATAATTGTGGCCCTGTCACTTCCCTCGTAAGGAGAGGATGGAAACTCGAGTACGAGAGCATTTGTCAACCATTAGGTTACGTGACAATCCTGGCTTACGAGTGCGAAAATGCTTTGCCATATTTCCCTCCTACGTCAGCTTCAGGCCAGCACTTGATCCTCACTTCTCAGAGTGCATCCGCTGTGAATTACTACCTTACCAACAATCTACAACGATTAAACACTAGCTGCCCACAGTAGTTTTATCTGTCGCAGCTTTTATTTTTTCATGAAGTTTGATGAATTTTTTCGTTTCTTTTGGTGATTGATTTTTTTCCCATGAAGATATCAAGAAAACCTTAAAAATGACTCTCCTTCTACTAACTCTTCCTTATTGAAAGCTCTCGGACCTAAGATTCGTAACATACAGAAGCATAACATTGTACGGAAATGCTCCTTGATGTCTAAAGCATCCTTCTAACTTGGCTAGCTGCTGGTAAAAAATTGAAAACCAAGTACAGAATTAGACGATCGACTGATCAGTTATGCATTTATGTTGTGTTGAACCTGAATCTATCAATTTTTTATTTTTTCAGTGCAGCTAAGCTAGCACTATGGAGCAGAATGCAGCACAACATAAACTTGTTTTGTCTGATAATCAGTACAGAAGATTGGGGAAAGATCAGAAATGTCTGTGCCATAGCTTGAACAGCTTTTTGTATTCTATTTGGCATGAAAGGAATCAAAGACTATTCAGGAATTGTAGAACAGAGAAATATGCTCTTGCTACTAGAGAAATACTAGTAGCTCACAAAGCTACTGATGGATTCAAATGCTCAATCAAATGAAGATGGAACCTAGGGTAACCAATATCATCATTATCTGTTTTGATTGATCTTTGGATGTACGAGGATATTTGTAGCAACCTGATTCTGTACAGTCTTGTATTAATACTTTGTAGATGGTCTGGATTGGGCAATTTAACGAATTCATTTCACTTATATTAAAAAAATGACTCCTTGCAATCTAATTATTCATTCTTGACATTGTAGGCAGTTGTTTGCAGTCCAACTCGATATTGAACTTTCGCTGTGAGTTTATGACAGGCGATGTGCAGGTTTATTCAGAAGAAGGGAAATTGCTTTGTCCGAGGTTAGGAAGGGAAATTGCTTTGTCCGAGGTTAGGACGTTAACTTGTGTTGTGTCGAAGCAGTAACTGGGCAGGCTCGTGCTTGACGGTAAGTTGTAGTACTACTTCCTCCACATACACTGGTGATACGCTTAAGCTTTCTAAAATAGAGGCCAACTGGAAGTCCAAGTCCAGTTTGTATCAAGTTTTAGCCCAATTATGACGTGATAGCTACCAAAAAATCTGGATCCTTAGCTGTCTAAGATTGGCCAGATTAGGATCCTTGGATCTCATAAAACTTTTCTTTTTATAAAGTTTGGTGAATTGCCAAAGAGCCCAACGTGTATTGTCAATCAGAGCATATATCTGTGAATTCCGAAGGGTGACAGATAAAACAATAGTTGTGTTTTTGTTTGAAATATAATTGCACTACATATATATATAACAATCAGATTTATTGAAGAATCTACATGGATATTTAGCACTACTATGTCATCTTAATATCAAAACAAATTACCGAATAAGAAATTCCCACCTCCAAACAACTTAGCAAAGGCTCATTTCGGTGACCAAATGACGCATTCTAGTTAGCCATCTGCACTATTATGCCTGCCAAAGGAATTTTGAAAATGAGATGTGAGTGAGTTGTTCACTATGAAGATTTGAATATGAGAGACCATACCCCTACCTTGCTCGCAATATTGTTGGAGAGCCAGTCCAGTCCCTCATAAAGGCCTTCGCCAGAAGTAGCACATGTGCTCTGAATATACCTGAAGAGGGGATAAGAGATCAGACAGTACTTTGTGCGTTATTTGTTTCCAATATAAAAATGTTTGTACGGAAATTCAAGGGAAGGTAGCTAGAATCAACATACCAGTGGCGTTGACGAAGTGAGTGAAGACCAAGCTTATCAGTGATCTCAGCCGCATTCATAGCATTTGGAAGGTCTTGCTTGTTAGCAAACACAAGCAGCACAGCATCCCTCAATTCATCCTAGGCAGAGATAAAACTTAAAACTTCAGAAGAAGTCATCTAACTGCCTGACTTGTACCAAGTTTTTAAAAGCATGAACAGGGACTATATTAACATGAACGATGAAATATTTTTAATTAAAAATCATACGTAACTCCATTTCAGAGGAAGCTGGAGAAACAGGGGTCCAATTCCAGACCATAAAATCTAGTTGCAGCAACATCAAATCCTAGCTCAACTCTAACAAATCAGCTACTTAGCATAAACTAGACATATAACTTGTTTCACCAATTCCTATTAAAATCCATAAATGTCAAAATGAAGCTTATACCTCATTCAGCATTCGATGCAGCTCATCCCTTGCCTCAACTATACGGTCACGGTCATTGCTATCAACCACAAAGATAAGTCCTTGAGTGTTTTGGAAGTAATGTCTCCATAGAGGTCGAATCTTATCACATAAAAAAATAGAACAAACTGAGACCGTGGAAGTTGAGTAATTTTGATAAACAATTCATCAACAAATTTATAATCAAAGTTTCTACAGAATAAAAATGTTGAAACTAACACATAACCATGGTTAATATGATCAAGAAGACACAATATCACTACACTCTTGCTCCATAAACGAGAAAGAAAAAGCAGATATCAATCAGGTTTTACAAGGCTGGTGATGGGCAATGCCATGAAGGTCACAAAATGCAACAGCATTTGAAGCACCATTACATTATCCCCCTCCTAAATTTATAAGCATACTCACATTTCTGTAGACATATGTAAGCCACAACACAAATATCCTCTTCTCAAAAGGAAAAGGGAAAGAAAAACAAATGAAGTGGCTTGTATAATTTAGCTTAGGAATGTGTTATGTGCTGATGGCAAAACTAATCAACACATGACCGTCCATAAGCACAACACAATCCATAACAGCATACAGAAGATTAAAGTACAAAGAAAAAGATGTCTGCCACAACAAGGATAGCCTTTCCTCATTCAACCATAGGAAAATCTTAAAAGACAAGATGCCTTTAGTGAATGTGGCTTATGCTTTTGTTGCGTGCTTATGAGAAAACACAGAATCAGCACAAGACTTTCCACAAGCATGCATATCACCAACAAATGAAACTTAGAAAAACCATGTTATTGGGTACAACTGAAATAAACTTCAGCCACATAGCAATATATTTTTCCTTCATCAAAGATAACGAAAAACCCTAATACAATGTGGGTAAAATAATTAAAGCTTGTGATTATGTTAAGTGATAAGTACAAAACCATGCAGTTATTTGCCACAACAAGGATATCCTATCCTGATTCAAACATAGGAAAAAAAAATTTAAAGACATGTTATCACCCTAATACAATGTGGGTAAAATAACTAAAGCTTGTGATTAGGTTAATTGATAAGTACAACACCATGCAGTTATTCAAAACAAGGATACCCTTTCCTGATTTAAACATAGGAAAATACTTGAAAGACATGCTATCACCCTAATACAATGTGGGTAAAATAACTAAAGCTTGTGATTATGTTAAGTGATAAGTACAACACCATGCAGTTAATCGCCACAACACGGATACCCTTTCCTGATTCAAACATAGGAAAAAACTTGAAAGACATGTTATCTTTAGTGTATGTAACTTATGTTTTTGTTGTGTGCTGATGAGAACACCTAATCAGAACAAGACCGTCCATAAGCACAAATATAATTGATAAATGAAATTAATAAATCCATGTTATGTGAATAAACTGAAATATACCTCAGCCATACAGTGACTATTTTCCGTCATCAAATAAAATAAACAAAAAACCATGATACAATGTGGACAAAGTAGATATAGCTTGTGACTAAGAGTTGTGTGATAAGCAGAACATCAACCATAATGACATATAGAAGATAAAAGCACAGAGAAAAAGATGTCAGCCACAACAAGGATAGTCTTTCCTCCTTCAACCTTCAGAAAAACTTGAAGACAAGTTGGCTTTAGTGAATGCAGCTTATGTTTATGTTGTCATAAGATAAAAGCACAAAGAAAAAGATGTCAGCCACAACAAGGGTAGCCCTTCCTCATTCAAACATAGGAAAAACTTGAAAGACAAGTTGGCTTTAACGATGTAGCTTATGCTTCTGTTGTGTGCTGATAAGAAAACACCTAATCAGCACAAGACCGTCCATAAGCACACGTATCACTGAGAAACAAAACTAAGAAAGATCATGCTTTCTGACTAAACTGAAAAAATTTCAGCCACCCAATAAGTAACTTTTTCCCCTTAATCAAACTGTCGGATTATGTAGAATCATTCAAATTATGTAGAATCAACATGACTTCTATAGCTATACAATCTTCTAGATAATGCTGCATGATTCTACATAATCCGACACAAACAAAGGAAAAACCTTAACACAAGGTGGCTAAAGTTGATATAGCTTGTGATTATGTTGTGTGGTAACAGAGGCAAGTAATTAGCACAGGACCATCCACAAGCACGTAATACCAATCTGGCATAAGAGCATCAGATTGTACACATGTAAGCAAGTAGTATTAACATTGCGAAGACTCATTATAGAATAGTGTAGCATTAGCATTTTATACCTTGTCCTGACCACCAACATCCCAAACGGTGAAACTTATGTTTTTGTATTCCACAGTCTCCACATTAAAACCTGAGGGGAATTAAATAGGAACAGCAAATTTACACCCTTGAACAAACCGAGATATGGCCACTATTATGTCAAGGTTCAGAAGCGATACCGATAGTTGGAATGGTTGTGACAATCTCTCCAAGCTTAAGCTTGTATAAGATGGTAGTCTTACCAGCAGCATCAAGACCAACCATCAAAATTCGCATTTCTTTCTTGGCAAACAACCGGCTGAAAAGCTTCGTAAAAGAAAGCCCCATCTTGTTTCTTCAGCTGAATCCCAAATGGGGAAACCATATTAAGACAAAAATCATAATAGATTACTTGCTAGGTCTCGTTTCAGATCTAAACATTTCTTATATATAAAGAGCAAAAAGAAATCAACAAATCCAGATCGACCATGACATACCAAAAACCAAATCCACCAATAAAACCAATGAAATTCACAATAAACAAATAAGTTTAAAAGTGCATAGACATCATACGGATAGAAAGAGAGGAAACGGAACTCACCTGAAGAAAAACGGAGCGACAGAGATGGAGGCTGCTATTGCGCTTTTGAAGTTGAGAGGAAATGGACACATTTATTTTGAGTGCTGCGTCTCATTTGACGGCTTCTTTTTTCACGCCGTTACTTTGCTTACCCATTTTCCCGAACCCTAGCTTTTTCACTTTCAAATTTTATTGATTCGATCGAAGGCATCAGCTTTTTACGGTCTTTTCTATATTAAAAAAAAAAGTTTATCATCATCGTGATTATTCATTCTGAAATTTCGCAATGAAACAAAATCTGGAAAGATCCGATAATACGCAACCTTACTCTTACATAATAAAGAGACTATTTTTGATGAACCCGCATACAAATAAGACAATATAAGAATGATACAGATTACAGAAACAATTCAATAAAAATGAAAATACAAATAATTGAGAATACTTTAAAGAGACCATAATATGAAACACAAATAATAATAATAATAATAATAATAATATAATAATAATAATAATAATAATAATACTATAGTAAAATCTCGATAAATGAATATTCGATAAATTAATAATCTCGATTAAATAATAATTTTCTCCGGTCCCA